>ML781992.1:291134-325070 GCA_009831015.1 Picea engelmannii
CTTGATGGGATATTGATAATCATCTCCAAGAGTTACTTTCTGAGAAAACTTCTTTTCTGAAATACAAGAGAGAGTATTTTTCTTACCCGTCATATGCTTTGATGCACCGCTATCAATGAGCCATGTGTCTTCTCCAGGTGATAAAGGTCGTGAGAGAGCTGAGATTAAGACATGGTCCTTAATCATCTTCATAGGTGGTTCTTCATATTTGGAAATGTGAGCATGTTGCCTTTTGTGCTTCCTCTTGTACTCTTCTCTTCTGACTGGACAATTGTTCGCCTTGTGTCCCATCTTATCACAATGATAGCATTGTATAGATGAGAGATATCATCCCTTGCATTGTCCTTTCTTCTGAAAAATTCTTGAATGAGATTCTTGATTGTTGAACTTGTTTGATGATTGTGATTCTCGATGAAATTGCCTTTTGAAGTAGGGTTTATTCCTTCCTCCTTTTGTATGATTATCTAGGGCTTGATCATCGTCCCTTGCTAGTAGTGCTTCACGGTTAGCTACCCTTGTTTCTTCTTGGGTGCATTCTTCCCATAGGCTTTCAAACTGTAGTTTCTCCTTTCTGTCGCATACTGACTGGATGAAGGCATCCCAAGGTCTTGTGAGACCATTTAGAGCAGTTAATACAAATTCGTCTTCGTCGATAGTGTCTCCAATCGCTTTCAACTGTTCTTTTATCTCAGAAATTCAGGAGAAGTATTCTTGAATCATTTCTCCTTTCTGCATCTTGATATTCTTCAACTGAGTTCTGAGATCCATCTTTCGATTGATGTTCTTTCCTTCATATAGTTTGATTAGAGCATCAAACATTTCCTTAGGAGTTTTCTTTGACGATACATATGGGATCAGGTGGTCTTTGATTGAATCTGTGATGATTCTCTTAGCCCCGATTGACTCCTTCGGATGCTTCGCTTTCTCTACGACATCTTCAGGTTCCTCCACTTTTTATTTGATAAATCTTGATAGGTCATTCTCTGCAAGGATCAAACTGATCATGTACTTCCAGGCACAGAAGTTGTCTATGCCTTCTAATTTCTCAACAAGCTTTGTGCTTGCAGACATCTTGTACTTTCGACAAAAAAAAATGACCAAAAATTGAAAGTGCTTGAAATCAAGTTTTGATCTTACCAGGAGGTGCGCTTGGCTGAGGCGAGTAGCCCGGTGTCTTCAGATTTGAGAAAATCCAAATTTTACCCCATCAAATCTGATCTGCGGATTTCTGGACTGGTGCTTCCGGTACTTCTGGTACTCTGGTACTTCTAGTACTGGTTTTATAGTACTTATGGTACTTTTGTGAAACTAGGGTTTCAATTTCTGGGAGATCCAGCCACTGAAAAGGTGTGCTCTAGGTGCGAAATGGATCCTTGGGGGAGGGCGCATCTTTCTAGGGTGTTAGGGAGCTGAAAATACTCACTTTTGCAAAACCCTAATTTTGGTGTACGGTAATAGTGACGTTTTTCCTCTTGTAGATTGTGTTTTCTTCAGGTTGGCTCTGATACCATGTTAATGTTTATGCCATTATTATAGTTCTTTTCATTTCATTAGATAAATCATAAGAGCATAATAAGAACAAGATCACTGAGAAATACACATTCACATGAGACACAACATTTATCCTGGGAAACCCTCTAGGGGAAGAAAACCCAGCAAAAACTTCCTTATCATAAATGGCTTATACAATGTTCAAGAGATAACTCAAACCAATACAGAAAGTCCTCCCCAAGAGATGCGCCACCCTTCTTCTCCTCTCTCCAACTTCCAATTGTAGCTTGCCTCATAAGATAATGAGCAAGTGAAGTGTGTCTAAGAAGTGAGGCGCTAGCCTCTTATTTATATCAATCTGGCACGTGTGAAGAGTCACCATCTGGAAGGGCCGACCTCTCAGTCTGGGTGGGTAAACCCACCTTTAATTAATTATGGGCTTTCCATTATAACTCCTGGGGCCAACTTCTTATTCTGCACTTTGTAATTGTCTGATGACCAATCTGCAAAAGGGGATTTGGTCCTTATACAATTACCGACATGATTAATCCTCAATGGGAATTAATCCAATAACAATAATAATAATAATGGTATGATTAATCCAGTCCCCGAGGTGTAGGACAGTCGGTGACGGAGTGTGTTGTTAAGCCACTCCGTGATGTTAAAGTCACCGGTTCGAAACCTGCGGGGACAAAAAATCCAACCATGTTAAGGGTTGGTGTGGCTCAGGCCGGGTGCGATCCCCGGGTGATTTTGATGGCTTAGATGCCCCTGAGTCGCGGTTTCTCAAGCCACAGGTTAATCGCAGGTCCTGCACAAATTAACAAACAAAAAATGGTATGATTAATCCACAATGGGGATTTAATCTAGTAATAATAATGACATGATTAATCCACAATGGGGATTTAATCCAATAAAAAAAAAATAATAAGAATTCTCTTTGTAGTTACATTATTTGAACAGGAGTGACTTCATTCACAATGACTCAAGAAAATTTAAATAGGAAAGATCTTATCATGTCGCATCAGCCATTCAATTCAGGTTATGAGCGAATTTTCAATAAATCTATCGTTGAATATCTAGAACTTAAATTCATCATAGGTTGAAGGTGGAGGCGTGGGTGGTGATGTGGTCTATCAGTGATTTTAAACGGTTGTTTTGATTGGCACACGAGGTAGCAACTAATGCAAGATCGGGTATTAATTTTCTCCTTAACTCTCAAAATCCGATCGTATCTCATGCTAAAACGTCTCGTTGTGTCGCTCTTTCAATGGGTGGATTGGGGATCGGGGTTGTGCTACGAACATTTTCGTTGAAATTCTTCTACAAAAAGCTCTGACATGGATCGATATTATCGTACAATGTTGATGTAACAAAGATGACTTGGAGGTGTGACTCGGACCTAAGGAACCAAGAATGACTTGGGATAGAACTAGACTGTATGACCCTCTTACTTGGTAAAGACACGTTGAGTTGGATACCAGTGACTTAATTCACTTGTATTAATCGGAGCCAGGGATTTTCTTAAGTTATTCCTTCTAAAACAAACCTTATCTTGCCGATGCCGAAAAAGTGTCCAGGATTGACGATCGGCGATGAACCTATCAAAGCGCTTTCGGATCGGCTCCCTTGAAAAAGACTCAGTGCCGAAAACACATCGGGGATCAGCGATAACTTTTATCGCATTCAAAATGTTTGTTATGACCCTTTTGGGTTTTCCCTGATTCTGATAAAGCACATCGGGCATCGGATATCGGTGATATCTTTATGTGAAAAACTTAACGCCTCTAATGATATTTGACATTTTCTGCATATTTCCAACATTAATCTTAACACTTCTACATGGTCCTTTAACAAACTATATACAATCCATTCATCCAAATATACTTATAGAAATTGATTTATGAATTCCCTAAAAGCAACTATGACTACCCTTGAAAATATAGTTGGTGGATTATTCGGCCGAAATGGCATGAATGTATATTGGTAGGATCCCCATTTTGCAGCAAAAGTAGTCTTATACCTGTCCTCTAGAGCTATTTTGATCTAATGGTAACCTGAGAATCCATCTGTAAATGAATATTCTTCCTGGCCTCCCACATTCTCTAAGAAAGCATCATTGAGTTTCCTCAGATATACACAAATCCTTATCTCCCATTATTTCTTTTCTTGGACTACCAAAGGACTGATCCATTTAGATTCCTCTACTGGTTCTCTGATACCATCTTCCAACATTCGGTCAATTTCTGCTTTCACTTTCTACTTATACACTGGATTCAGTCTGTATGGTATTTTCCTGACAGGTCTAGCCTCAGGTTTGAGGGGTATCTTCATCTCACCTAGCTCCCCTGCTATGCCTTTCATCTCTATAAAGGTTGTTGGAAACAAGTCACTGTATTCGCGCAGTAAATCTAATATTCTTTCTAATGTTTGCTCATCCCATTAGTCTCCAATACTTGCCATTTTATGATTGTCATTCATCCCAATGTTGACTTTCTTAACTTTGATTGGTACAGAAAATACTCATGACTCCAAAGATGGACCTTCCACCTCTCTCTCTCTCCTTCAATCTCTATAATCTGAATTTTGTATGGGTCATCTTCATCTGGTACTTCCTCTTGGACATGATAGCATGAGATTAAGTCATTGATTGCATGTATGTTCTGTTGTTGATATTTTGTCATGATTTCAACCTCTGGTTCATCAAAAAATATCACTCCCCGTATCAGCTTCAACGTTGCATCAATGTTGGGGTTCTCATGTTCAAATGAGAAAGTTACTACAAAATTCTATTGTAATCATGTCCATTCTATAGTGCCTCTGTGCATTTCCTGGTCTATATACAAGTTCCTTGAGATCCCTTCCAATGTATGGATAAAGTGACAAGGCCATGCCTCTGGTGGTGTCATCCTCCATTGTGTCCTACACTTCTCCAAGTGTTCTAGGGGTGTTCCTTTCCCATCATACCTCTACATTTTATTGCTCCCTTGTTTTGTGCCAAATCTAATGCTCAATAGTCATTTACACTAATACCAATCCTAAATTGTTTCTTTGTGCGCCACCCACCATCTTGCAGGTGTTTCCTTGAGTGAAATATATAGGGATAAGAGCCTATGATTATATAACACTTCCTCTTTGTATTTTTCAAGAATTCTTATAATTCATTTAGCCCATGAAAACTGGGAGGTTCTCTTATCTCTGTACCAACCCATATTACTACACAGTTTATTCTTGCGCACCTCCTTATGGAAACTTCATGTTATCATTTTTTCCAATTATCCAAACCTGTGTTTGAGTCGGAAGCACATGATGTAATTCTTCTCTAGCTAAGTACCCCATCTACAGTTTGGTTAACATAATCCTCTTCTCGGGAGGTGGTTTTGTACAACTGGTTTATTTCTTCCAAATCAAAACAAGTGGCCTCTACAAACCTTTCTCCTTCTAAAGGATCCAATGGTGCAATCACTCTATATTCACCTTATTCAAAAGTCATTTTTCTTGTCTTCAGTTTGATTATATCCTGGTTATCAAATTCCCAATCCAATCCAAGTAATGTTGGGTAAGGTGTTGTGCCATCTACTATCTCTATCACTTCAAAATCTGCCTTAGTACGCACTCCATCCAGATCTACTGTCACACCTTTAAGCCTTCCAATTGGTAACACTCTATGTTGATTTGCTAGTTTCAACTAGACAGGAGAATAACCTAGTGTGGGTTGTCCCATACACGGCCATGTATTCTTAGGTAAGACATTTAATTCAAAGCATAAGTTCAGTATAATATCTCCCATGTTGAAATCCCTAATATTAGTATTTAGTATGAATTATTTGTTTGTCCTTATTCTTGCATGGAGATGATTGACTTTTTTCTATTCTAACTTCCCTTCTACCTCTTTGTTGCATCTTTCTAAAAAAAATTGTAAGACTTTAATAGATGATGGATCATTCAATATTTTAACACATGATTGCAAAAAATTCTATATGGTACTTGCTTACTCTAAAAGTTTTCTTTCATTGGTATGATCCATTGAGGATGGCATCTCATACATTGGTGGGTTTTGAGTTTGTTGTGCAACTCATGTAGACGCGAGATTCTTCTTGATAAACTCTTGTCTGGCCTCCTTAAATGTTTCCTTATCTTTCCATGCGTCAAACTACTTTTGTGGCTCAATATTCTTCATAACCCATTGGTTGTGAACTGGATATTGTCTTGTTGCATCAGTTATTGTCTTGGCTCCTCCTCGAGTGACTATATTAATGTTTCTTCCCTCATCCCTGGCTTCTCCAGAGATCCATTGGACATTCTCGTTGTTCTGGTTCATTTTTTCCTGGATCTTTCCCAAGAGTGTTGGGAAATCTTCTGTGTCATGGTTTGTTGCGTGACAGTACATACATGTCGCTGGTGGAAGTGGACAATCCCTTGTATAATGTCCTGGTTTTGGAATTTGTGGCATACTACGGGTCCTCTTCCTCATCCAAACCCTCCTATGCCTCTTCCTCCACATATGTATCCACCTCTATCTCCTCATGGTGCATTGTACTGGGGTACATGGTTATACTGCGTGGGGTTATATTGTGGTTGCACATTATTGTACTGTGGCTATGCATTGTTGTATTGTTGTGGTGTCTAGCTGAAATGGGGTGCAACTTGTCCTTTCATCATTTTTCTTGAGCTCTATAAGTATCTGAAATTCTTTATCTCATCAACTCCATCATTCTATAATCCTTATCATCATGACCCACTGATTTGCAAAAAATGAAATATGAGATTTTCGGTATTGTCTTATATTTATGCATCATTGGATAATGATATGGATCATTCCCATGTGTTTTAAAAATATCGCACCATGGTCCTCCTGTTGGCAAGGGGTTTGGTACTCTTGTTTCCATATATTGCGCAAAATTTGGACATTTGTTCTTATGGTGTCCTTCTTCCCTGCATAAGGTACACTAAACAACTTCTCTTTTCTCTTTTCCCTTATTATGATTAAGTTGAAATGTTAGATTCTTCATATCCTCCTTCAGCTCCTCTATTGTTGGATCTGTCTTCTGATACTGGTTCTAAGGCTGCCTATAGAGCCTCTGCTCAAGTTTGGAATTTATGGTGTCTTAATGGGTATTTCAAGTGTGGTAATAGTGAGTTGACAAATAAGTGCCTATGTTGCATGTCAGTAATTGCATATTTCAAGTTTCCTTTAAGACGTTTGAATCTCTCATCAATCTCCCAAATAGAATCACCTAGTTTTTTCTTGATTTCAATCATTTCATTCATGTTCTAGTCTTTTGAGCCGGGATTCTAGAAATCATTTACAAATAGTTTTTTCATGTCTGTGATCGTCTTTTGTACTCCCTGCGGAATATTTAAATCTAGGCTCATGTACTAGTCCAATGTGTGGTCTCTTAGTGTGATAGTTAACTGCGCGAGCTTTGTATCCTCATCTGTGATCTGCTTTTCTTCCCAAATCTTCTCGTAGATGAATAATTTCTTTTCAGGTTCCTCTAATGCCTCTCCCCAAAATTATGGTAACCTGATTGTGGGATCATGTCCTACCATTTTGAATTGTGTTGAACTATTGCCTCTGTGTGGTGTAGACAATTGACTGTTACTTCCTGACCTAGCTCCCCTAGTTGATGCTATGTGATTGGATCCCTTTCCTTTTTCTTTTATTCTAGTAAACTTTGGTTGTCTAAACGTTTGTTTTCTTTCTAGTGTATTATTCGCACATGGGGTTGTAGGTTCCACATTGACAGTGATCTGAATTGGAGTTTTGCCTTCTTTTTCTGACCCTGGACCTCCTTTTTTCCTTTCATACATTGCGTGTAGGATTTTCTCAATCTGCTCCAAAGCCCGGAGATCCTCTACCTCCTCTTCATCGCTTTCCAAGCCCTCTCTGTCGACTATGGCTCTCTTCTTGTTATTCATTTTATATTGGTAGGGTACTCCATTGCGCGTCTTTTCATATTTTTACATTATCTTCTTTATTTGGACTTATTCCATCATAATTGGGTCCATGGCCTCCTTCTTTCCCTTATCCATCTCCTTTTCCATATCTCAACCTCTTGTCAGTGCTTCCACACTTCCCCCATGCACGCAAGGAAGTTTAGTTGTTTGATTCCATGGTAATCACACAGTTGTCATCTAGTAAAATCTTGATTGAAGTATACAATGATATAATGTACCTACCTTTGGGTCCCTTTATAAAATATTTCTCTGCTACGGTGTAGGAATTCGCAGTATCTACTACAAATTTGGTGATAAACCCTGCAACAATGTTGCCTAACCAAAAATCTACTGCGTGTGTAAATTTGTTATTAACTTGTTGTAAATGTGTGATCTCCACATGATTCCACTTCAACTGTCTAATTCAATTTTTAGGGTGGTTGTAATTTAACCTCAATAACCACTCCTACAACAAATGTGGGAAATCAAAGAAAAATACCTCATGCAAGTCTCTAAACACATATTTGTCAAGATATTTATGCAAACTCAAGTTCCTTTATTTGCAACCATCTTTCAATCTCTGTCTTTGTTCGATTCCATGGCCTGAACATTTCGTTTTATACTTTCATCCTCCACGCATTTCTTTCACGGATCCTGTCTACATAATTGTTGATTATTTGGGTTGGTTGTCATTGATGTCAACCCTTAAAGAAAGTCTGGTAGCGAATTCCAATAGCACAAAGGTTTGGGTAATGGAACCAAGTTTGTTTGATGGATAATGGTATGAGTTTTGACATATTTGCAAGTAAGACTATTCTAGATGTATAGTACATGTCATGCCATTTTCGGTGGTATGTGGAACGTCACATAACTCCTCACGATTAGAGTGTTATGGCCATGTGAAGTTGGAGAACCCTCATGAGTCATCTAGAAGCCCTAAAAGGTCAAAGTAGTCAAAGTGTTTGCAAAGAATAAATTATTTAAATAATAAATTGAAGTGATGAGTGTATTATAAGTCAAAGAGGATTCAAAAGAAATTATTTAAATAATAAAGTTAATGGAGAACTCCCTAAAATAAGGAAAGTGGTTTAAAGATATTTTAGAAGGTAAATAATAAAGTGAAGTGATGAGTGTGTTATAAGTCAAAGTGGATACAAAATAAATTATTGAAATAATAAAGTTAATGGAGAAATTACTTAGTGGACAAGTGGTTAGAAGTGGGTTAACCCTAAAATAAGGAAAATGGGTTAAGATGGTTAAAAGGTAACCCCTTGAGGATGCTACATGAAAGTATAAATAAGAGACAAGGCTCTCTCATTTAATCACACTTGAACCTATTGAATATTATTGAATATCTATTTTGTGAAAGGTTATTTGGGTAGGTATTATTGATAAAGAAAAGTGTGGCAGAAAAAGTGCGATACAAAAATTGCGGCAAAAAAATCACGACAGAAAAAGTATGGAAGAAAAATCGCGGCAGAAAAAGTGCGACAAAAAAATTGTAGTAGAAAAAGTGAGACAGAAAATCACGGCAAAAAAAATGTGACAGAAAAAGTGCGGTAGAAAAAGTGAGGTAGAAAAATCGTGACAACAACATGGTTGGGGTCTATTTATGAGAGATATGGCACATCTTGTTTGAGGTATGTTTTGTGAGCTAGGGTTTATCTCTTGAGATGGTATTGGATGTTCAGTATTGCTGCATATATCAGATTTGTTGAGTGATACGGTTGGTATTTGGCATATGGGTATATGTCTTTTCGTTGAGGTATGTTATTGAATTTATTGGTATAGATAGAGGTTGTATAATAGTGAGGTTATAGCACATGGTTTGAGGTACATATTTGTGGTATAGTGTTTGAGGTATATGCGATCAGATCAAATTTGGATGATGAAATTGATGAAGGATTTTAGTTGAGGTACATGTTGGGTACATGGTTGAGACAAGTAGTTGATGAGTTGGCACATACATGAGGTGTATAGTTGGTCACTTGTTAGTAGTATTGTTGAAACATGGTTTATGGATGATGTAGCATACTTGTCTTGGTATATTATTAGAAGAAAATATTGATCTTGGTGATGATTATGAGTTGTTGTGGTATGCTTGGTTGATGCACATCTTGGTGATTGATCTTGGTGAGTAGATTTGATTTCATTGATAATATTGATGAGACAGGTTGTTTTGATAGGTTGTTTGGACAGGTTATTTGTATAGTTTTGGTGCATGTTTAATGCACTTGTTTATGGTACATGTTGGCACATGTTATTGGTACAGGTTGTTTTGTCTAGGTTTATTGGTATAGGTTTACAGTAGTATATATCATAGTGATAGTGTGACACTGGTTCCATCGTTCTACTTATATTTCAGGGCATACAGACGGGGAAAGGATAGGTGGTTGTAGCCACCTTCTAGTTGTAGCTGGAGAACATAGGGGGTTGTAGCCTCCTTCTGGTTGTATCCAGAGAATTGGGGAGTTGGAGCTTCCCTCAGGTTGTAGCCTAAGAAACTAGGGGGTTGGAGCCTCCTTCCAGTTGCAGTTGGAAAACAAATTAAGTTGGTGATTCCAATGAATGTAATTCTTAAAGACATATAAAAAAAAGCATTATGTGGTTTTCTCCCGCTTTGGGTTTCCACATAAAAAAAATGGTGTATTGTGTATGTGTATGATTTCTCATTTGTTCATTGTTTATTTACTCTGCAACTATTGGATGATAATGCTACATTGATATAACACTTGCATTTTTTGGTTAAAAAGGATTGAATTGCTATATTACTGATTCACCCCCCCTCTCAGTAATCCAACAATTGGTATCAGAGCCGGTTCTTTCAAGAAACAGTTTAACCACTGGAAGGAGATCATGGATTATTCTGAGAATGGAGTACCAATGTTTAATGGTCAGAATGGTTTTAAGTATGAAATGTGGAGAAGAAGGACTAAAGTATTTTTACAAGAACGAGGACATTATATTTGACTATCAGTCGTTACAGGATATGATAGTTCAAAAAGGGAAAAGACTGAAGCCAAGAACGAATTGAAGAAGAATAACAAAATAGCAATGGATTTAATCTGGGAAGGATTACCTAATCCTGTAAGAGAAAAGGTTAGTAAATCTTCATAAGCCAAAGAACTTTGGGATAAGTTACTTGACATATATTCTTCACCCATCACAGATTCATAAAATGCCAAAGAAGATGCAGATATAGATCAAGAAGAATTGTGTTCACCATGTCAAACAAATTCATAAGATGAAGAGTACATAATCACCAGAGGTATGTTGTTTTGCTTTAATTGTGAAAAACACAGACATCTTGAAATAGAATGCCATGAAGGAAATGAGACAAAAAAAATTAATTGAAAAGGAAGACAATTGTGAAGAAGAATTGATTAGTTATTTAGATGAACTAAGAGAAGAAAACAAATCTCTCAAGAAAGAATTGATGAAACAAAAGGAAAGTGTTCACATTTTTGAAGAATCCCAATAGGTCATTGAGAAATTAAGAACTTAGCTAGACGTAGCCAGAAAGATTAAAGAAAATAATGAATATCAAAAGAAATATTTGGAAGCCAACATAAAAGCATAGAAGGAAGAAGCATAAATGAGAGAGAAGATATTGACATATAATCTTAAGGAAAGAACTAACGATCTAAACTAGCTTGAGGTAGAGTTTGGTCAAGAAGAGCAAGGACTTGAAGAAGAAATAATCACATTAAAAATTCAGCTTGAAGAAGCGAAAAGAACAGAAGAAGTCATGAAGTCTCAAATAATTAAGAAAGAAGAAGAGATTGAGAATATTGAAGAATAAGTTGTCACATTGAGAACTAAAATCATCAAGCTCAACAAGAACGTTGAAGAGACAAACCATCCACATTAGCTATAGATAATGAAGAGAAGCACTCTAGGTTGCTAGAAAAGAAGAATGAAGAAATTAGAAAGAGTTATGTAGAAGTACTCAAAGGAAGGAATCATGGTCAACCAGAATCTAAGAAAACTATTGAAGATACATCTTCAAGAAGACCATAAATGTTCAAGCCACAAAGAAGCTTCTATCATGATCATGATCAGTCAAGGAAAAAAATCATAAGGACTAGGCCACAAAGAAGATCATTCACTCCCATGTATGTAAATTTCTTTTATGGTCATTGTTTTTATTGTACTAACTTTGGACATAAGGTTGCATATTGCAGGGATTATAAAAGAAATATCCAAGCAAGAAATGCCTATGTGGCCCCACGTAACATTGAATGTTACAAATGTCATAACTATGGACACATAGCTAGTGATTGTAGAAGCATGATCGATACTTCCATGAAAGAGAACAACGATATCAAATGTAAGAAAGTATGGATAAGAAAACACGAAGAACAAGGGAACAAAGACCGGGTCTGAAAGACCGCAAGATTGGAAATAAAACGAGATGAAGAAAACTCTATAGAGAAAAAGAAAGATGTCAGATACAGAAAGGTTTGGAAAACAAATGAAATAACATAAGGACAGGTAAATAAGGAACAGGTTCAAGATATTGTACTTTCAGACATTGTAGTGAAAGATGAATCCACAGACAGAAAGAAAGAAGTCAGAGCTCAGAGAGATGATGAATCTACCAATGAAGATGGTGATGAATACACATAAGAGCGGGAATTGTTTTGAGCCATCCATCTTAGAGACTCCTAGGTAGCATGAATATTACATAAGGGGATTCTATGCGATAGTTGTGACATACCAAAGAACTATCCTTCAAGAAGCTTGCAAAGTTTGAATAGAGAGATCCAGAGCAGTCAGTTAGAAAAAGTACAATTAGTTGTAGTAGTGAATACTTCATGATAGTACAATGATAAATGAGTCAACATTATGGACAGTTGTGCAATAGAGTCTTGGACAGATATGGATTCATAAGAACACTTAGCAAGTTTGGGCAGATATATGATAGTGGACAAGAGCATGGATTCATATATTGGTTTAGAGAGTGGTTCAGAAACAAAGGAACATTATCTTAATGGATGATAATTACACTGGAAATGGCTCAAACAATGCTAATGGATTCAAAATTGATAGATATTTTTTGGACACATGCAGTGCATACAACAGTTCACATTCAAAATAGGGTAATGCTCAAAAACAACAATGAAAAAACTCCCTACGAGCTATGGAAAGGAAGACCATCAAATGTGAAGCACTTCGGAGTATTTGGAAGCAAATGCTACATCAAAAGAGAAGATGGAAGAATGGGGAAGTTTGACTCTCATGTGGACAAAGGAGTACTTGTTGGTTACTCAAGTAAAAGGAAAGTAGACAAGTGTTAAAATCTCAGTTTGAACAAAGTTGTGGAAAGAATCAATGTAACAACTGATGAAATAGGTGGACAAGAATTAAAGGAAGAATAAAATGAATCAATGTAACAACTTTACGAAGAAGAAGCAGAAGATGAAGAATAAGTCTACATCAAACAACCAGAAGGATTTTAGTTGTCAGAGAACACAGATTACGTGTGCAAATTGAAAAAGGCCTTGTATGGTCTAAAACATGCTCCTAGAGCATGGTACTCTAGACTGGATAAATATCTATAGCAGGTAGGGTTCAAAAAAGGAAGTGTAGACAACAAACTCTACATCAAGGTAACTCAAGATAGTATTTTATTAATTGAAGTTTATGTTGATGATATTATTTTTGGAAGCAATGATGACAGGTTAAGCCAGAAATTTGCAAAGGATATGTAGAATGAATTTGAAATGTCATTACTCGGAGAACTATCCTTCTTTCTGGGTCTTCAGATATGTCAAAGAAACCAAGGAGTTTTTATTTCTCAAACTAATTATATTAGATAAATGCTAAAGAGGTTCGGAATGGAATATTGCAAACTAGTTACCACTCCTATGCAAACCAGTTGCAAGTTGAGAAAAGATGATGATTCAAATTATACAGACCAGAGGCAATACAGGTCAATGATTGGTATCTTACTAAATGTGACATCATCCAGAACAGATGTAATGCAATAAGTTGGACAGGTGGAACGATCTCAAGAAGCACCAAAGGAAACACATTTTGTAGCAGTGAAGAGGATTTTCAGATATCTCAAAGGAACAGAAGAGTTTGGATTATGGTATCCAAAAGGAAAGGATCTATCACTTATTTCCTACACAGATGTAGATTGGGCAGGTTGTATTGATGATTGACGAAGCACCAGTGGAGCAACATTCTACTTGGGTGAGTGTTTAGTATCATGTCTAAGCAAGAAACAATCATCAGTATCCTTATCTATAGGTGAGGTAGAGTATATTGTAGCAGTATCATGTTGTACACAGGTTCTATGGATGAAACAAACTCTGATAGATATACAGGTTGAGTATGATGATCCCATTCCAATATATTGTGATAATACAAGCACCATCAGTATCTCAAAGAACCTAGTGATGCACTCCAAGACGAAGCACATTCCAATCAAGTATCACTTTCTACGGGAATAGGTTGTAGAGAAGAATATCAGTGTTGAATATGTGGGCACAAAAGAACAAGTGGCAGACATATTTACAAAACCACTTCCACGGGAATACTTTGAGTATCTTTGTCAGAGACTCGGAGTAATTTCTACTCCAAAATGAATGATTTTGAATGCATATCTTATATGTCTTATATTTACACAAGGAAGCACCATAAAGAGGACAGTTTAGGTTGGGAGATGAGTTTTAGGAAGAGTTCATTCAGGGGGAGTAGCCCCATATGGAAAGATACCTTTGTCATTGATGACAAAGGGGGAGATATTTATCAGATGCAAAGGTAAATGCTTGGAGAAATAACACAGAGGCATGGTTCTAGGGGGAGCGATGGTCACAAAAGGAGCATGAGTGATATGAATGTATTATTTCATCAGAGTGTTTCCATCAATGCCAAAGGGGGATATTGTTGATTATTTTTGTTGGTTGTCATTGATGTCAACCCTTGAAGAAAGTCCGGTAGCGAATTATGGTAGCACAAAGGTTTGGGTAATGGACCCAAGTTTGTTTGATGGATAATGGTATGAGTTTTGACATATTTGTAGGTAAGAATATTCTATATGTATAGTACATGCCATGCCATTTATGGTGGTATGTGGAACACCACATAACTCCTCACGGTTAGAGAGTTATGTCCATGTGAAGTTTGAGAACCCTCATGAGTCATCTAGTAGCCCTAAAAGGTCAAAGTAGTCAAAGTGTTTGCAAAGAAGAAATTATTTAAATAATTAAGTGAAGTGATGAGTGTACTATAAGTCATAGAGTATGCAAAAGAAATTATTTAAATAATAAAGTTAATGGAGAACTCCCTAAAATAAGGAAAGTGGTTTAAAGAGATTTTATAAGGTAAATAATAAAGTGAAGTGATGAGTGTACTATAAGTCAAAGTGGATACAAAAGAAATTATTTAAATAATAAAGTTAATGGAGAAATTACTAAGTGGACAAGTGGTTAGAAGTGGGTTAACCCTAAAATAAGGAAAATTGGTTAAGATGGTTAAAAGGTAACCCCTTGAGGATGCTACATGAAAGTATAAATAAGAGGCAAGGCTCTCTCATTTAATCACACTTGAACCTATTGAATATCATTGAATATCTATTTTGTGAAATATTATTTGGGCAGGTATTATTGATAGAGAAAAGTGCGGTAGGAAAAGTGTGGCAGAAACAGTGTGGCAGAAAAATTGTGGCAGGAAAAGTGCGGCAGGAAAATCGCTGCAGAAAAAGTGCAACAGAAAATTCGCGGTAGAAAAATCACGGCAGAAAAATCATGGAAGAAAAAGTGCAGCAAAAAAAGTGTGACAAAAAAAATGCGACAGAAAAAGTTCGACAAAAAAATCGTGGCAGCAACATAGTTGGGGTCTATTTATGAGAGATATGGCACATCTTGTTTGAGGTATGTTTGGTGAGCTAGGGTTTAGCTCTTTAGATGGTATTGGATGTTCAGTATTGTTGCATATATCAGATTTGTTGAGGGATACAGTTGGTATTTTGTTGTTGGTATTTGGCATATGGGTATTGGTCTTTTGGTTGAGGTATGTTGCTGAAGTTATTGGTACAGATAGAAGTCGTATAATAATGAGGTTCTAGCACATGGTTTGAGGTATAGACTTGGAGTATAGTGTTTGAGGTATATGTGATCAGATCAGATTTGGATGATGAAATTGATGAGGGATTTTGGTTGAGGTACATGTTGGGTACATGATTGAGACAAGTAGTTGATGAGTTGGCACATACATGAGGTGTATAGTTGGGCACTTGTTAGTAGTATTGTTGACACATGGTTTATGGATGATATAGCATACTTGCCTTGGTATATTATTAGAAGCACATATTGATCTTGGTGATGATTATGAGTTGTTGTGGTGTGCTTGGTTGATGCGCATCTTCATGATATTGTGCATATGGTTGAGAGTTGTCTTGGTGATTGATCTTGGTGAGTAGATCTGATTTGGTTGATAATATCGATGAGATAGGTTGTTGTGATAGGTTGTTTGGACAGGTTATTGTGACTGGTTATTTGTACAAGTTTGGTGCATGGTTGATGCACTTGTTTATGGTACAGGTTGATGTATGGTACATGTTGGCACATGTTATTGGTATAGGTTTTGACAGGTTGTTTGGTGGAGGTTGATTGGTATAGGTTTACAGCAGTATATCTCATAGTGATAATGTGACAGTGGTTCCATCATTCTACTTATATTTCAGGGTGGTTAGATGGGGCAAGGACAGGTGGTTGTAGCCACCTTTCGGTTGTAGTTGAATAACATATGGGGTTGTAGCCTCCTTCTAGTTGTAGCCATAGAATTGGGGATTTGGAGCTTCCCTCAAGTTGTAGCCTGAGAAACTAGGGGTTTGGAGCCTCCTTCCAGTTGCAGTTTGAAAACAAAGGAAGTTGGTTCTTCCAATAAATGTAATTCTTAAAGAAATATAAGAAAAATCATTTTGTGGTTTTCTCCCTCTTTGGGTTTCCATGTAAAAACATCAATGTACTATGTATGTGTATGATTTCTCATTTGTTCATTGTTTATTTACTCTGTAACTATTGGATGATAATGTTACATTGATATAACACTTGCATTTTATGGTTAAAAAGGATTATTGCTCTATTAATGATTCACCCCCCCCCTCTCAGTAATCTAACATCAATCTCGTGCAGTTCCAGTCAGCAACAGAACCATTTGTTGGTTTTCTTCTCTCTTACTTATTCTTGGGATGACCCAGGTTCGAATCTCACAAGTTTCCAATAAAACCCTCAAAAACTATCGGCCCTCCTGGTACATCATAAGGAAACACTGCGCATAGGGTGAAAAACATAGTCTCACTTGAGATAAATTTTATGGTTGACTACAATACTCAGGTGTTTGCAGTATAGGAATGAGTGTGGACTTGGGGTTTTGTTCTTTCTTCCTTATGCATTATATTTGTTAATCATTCAATAACTTCTATGCGTTATTCATCTTTAAACATATGCATACATGCTGATAAAGCTAATCTAGCCATTCATTATTTAAGCTAAATATCAACAGAAAATAAAGCATTCAATAGCAATCACACATAACAAAAGGGTTATCGTGGTTCACCCCCTCCTAGGGATACGTCCACAAAGATCTGGCTTCTTTGCTCTTTTATTTATTATGCTGCAAATTATTGCATTGCGCGCATTACATATTTAGTAATACAATCACTATTGAGGGTAAGAACCCTCTATGAGGCTCACTAAATCACACCAGGCTCCTCATCCTGTGACCTAACCCTCTAAGACTACCTTACTCGACTCTTCAAAAAACTTATTACAATCAACAATCCCACCAAATCATGATAATCAAATCTATAGGTTATTATATGATATCTCTCTATCTTACACATACATACCTATCCCTCTCTCACATACACCCTTTACCTATATCTCCTAGGTCCTTATTTATACTATTTTATAGGCTTATATCCATTACAATCCTTATCAAAAACCCTAACCCTATCATGGTTAGGCTAGTCTTCCTGCACTCCATGTTTCTTTTCCTTCTTTTTCTGCATGTGGCTTTCTTGCCACCTATTGCACATACTCCAAAATTAGGTATTCCTTTCCAAAAATAAGTCTTTCCCCAACACAGATCCTTATCAAAAAATAGGCCTGCACCTAAAATAGACTTCCTTCTCAAAATAGGCATGCTCCCAACAAAATGGTATAGAACTTACTTCCTATTATTGGGATTGTTCGTACAAAGTATACATCCTCTAATATACCATACTACATCTTCTTGCATTTTTGGACAGTGCACGTACCTTTGTAAGTTGGAAACTGTCTTCCCAACACCAAAATGTCCCACAAACTTGGATTTGTGAGCCTCTCTGATAAGATACAATTGTTCACCTTTATGGACATAGATCTTGTTGAGCTCGTAGAGTAACCCATTCTGGAAATGGTAGTAAACCTTGTCGTCACCTTCTTCTATATGAATGTGGCCCTGTAGCTACTAAAAAACCTCCTTGAAGTCCCCATCTTCTATGTACGTCTCTTTGTATGCATCATGGGTAAAACGCTCCATCTGAATAAGAGTTCCCAAATTTGTAATAGTGGATGTGGGTGGCCTTGAAATCATGTATGCCAACCTGTTTTTTCTCCCCTTATTATACTTGATGACTATATGAAATTGTTGTAAAAACCCCATCCAGTTGTGATGTTTGGTTTGTTGTAGCTTACTTTGGGCCTGAAAATACTATAGCAGTTGGTGATCTGTGTGGATGATTGTCTCCTTTCCCATCAGATAGTGCTTCAAATTCTTGACAGCTTGAGCCAAGGCATAGAGTTCATTGTCATATGTAGGGAAGTTGGGAACCAACCCATGAAATATTTTAGAATGATAGCATACATTCCTTCCTCCTTGAGTCAAAACTACTCACATGGCATACCCACTTGCATATGTCTCCACTTATAAAGGATTTTTCAAGTTTGGTAATGTGATAAATGGTTCTTGAATGATCTTTCTTTTAATCTCATCAAAATCCATCTATTGATTCTTCCCCACTACAAACTCTTAGCAATCGATGTTATGGTGTGGAGTGGTGCATCTACTACTGAAAATGAAGATATGAACTTCCACAAGTATTGTGCTGCCCCAAAAAAACTCCCATTTTCAGTGACATTTGTAGGAATTGGATATTTAATTATGGCCTCCATATTTGTGGGATATATTTTGAGCTCCCCTCCACCAATCACATACCCCAAATACACCAAAGACTGTTAAGCGAACTCACATTTCTTAAGGTTAGCCAACAATTGGTGCTTCCTCAGAGTCTCTAACATTTGCATGAGATGTGAGATGTGCTCCTCCTAGGTAGCACTATAAACCACTATATCATCCAAATAGACTATAAAAAATTAATCTATATATGGGTGTAATACATCATTCATTAGTCTCTTAAATGCAACTGGTGCATTACATAAACCAAATGGCATTACCAACCATTCATACAAACCTTTCCCTATATTGAAGGTAGTCTTCTAGGTGTCTTCTTCCTTGATGCATACCTAGTGGCATCTTGATTTGAGATCCAACTTGGTGAAATATTATGTGTGTTGCAACTGATCTAACAAATCATCGATCCTGGGAAAAGGGTATCGATTTTTTTATCCTGGGAAATGGGTATCAATTTTTTAGTGTAATCTTGTTCAATCCTTTTTATTCTATAAACATTTTCCAAGTCCCATCCTTACTTCGTACAATTATGATAGATGAGCCACAAGGTGAGGTGCTTGGTCAAATCACACCCTACTCCAACAATTACTACAACTACTTCTTCACTTCATTTTCTTCCAAAATAGTTATCAATATAGCCCAATATTCGACAATGGAAGTCTGGTAATGATTGTATTTTGTGCTATACTTCCCTCTTGGGTGGTATCCTTTTAGGATCCTATAACACTCCTCTGTATGCCTATAGAAACTTCTCCAACTAGTGTTTATTCTCTTTAGTACACCCCTCCAGGGATTCCTTTACTCTTATTGACTCATCCTTAGACCAATTTTCTCTTAAGAAAAATAAAATATATTTCTTGATGGAACTAAT
Organism: Picea engelmannii; assembly: GCA_009831015.1. Lineage (NCBI taxonomy): Eukaryota > Viridiplantae > Streptophyta > Pinopsida > Pinales > Pinaceae > Picea > Picea engelmannii. The sequence goes on from ML781992.1 coordinate 310,624, forward strand.
CAACTTCTTGGCTTGGTTGGCACATATTAGTGATATATTTGAATTTCCTTTATGTGCATTGATAATGTAGGACTTCCCATCCTTTATTAGTCGGTACTGGTTGGATGTCCACATGAATATTGCATCCCTCATATACATGTATGGGCTTCTAAAAACCACTCCACATACGTCAAGGGGTACTATGTTATAATCCAACACCTTAAAAATGATAATAAGTCAATGAATACAATTCACTTCGAGGGGGAAACCTCCTTTTATAATATATCCAATTAAGAATACAATATGAGTTGTGATAAGATGATTCTAAGAATAGGTCTCCATGGTGTGTGTATGTCTGCATGTGTGTGTGTGTTTGTACAATGAAGGGTACAATTATAATGAAAGGGTGCAACAAAGGGTTCTATCCTACATACAAACATAGCACTAGAAATGTATTAATTCAATATCTAGGGCTTAATAATGGATTTTATACATAACATGGGGCTTTGTCTAGGGATTAACATGACCCTTCTCTAAAAAAGTGATTTCCTAACCACTTGACTAACCACGAGTGTTTTTGCAAGAAGAAATTATCTTCCCATGTCACATCTTCCACTGGTAGGTTCTTCCATTTGACGAGGTACTCTGTAATTGCTCGATTTCTTAGTTGCTTAATTCTTGTTTCAAGGATTGTTTCTGGTTATAATATGGTTTTCCCTACTTCATTAATCTCTGGTAAAATAGTTTGGACTGATATCATTGCCGATGAACTTCTTTAAGCAAGAAACATGGAACACTGGGTGTACACATTAAGATGGAGGCAACTAAAAATTTGTAATACATACTTCCAATCCTCTGCAAAACCTTATAGGGGCCATAATATTTGGGTGTTAATTTATTATCCTCATTTTTTTTCTTGAGGGACATCTATTTATATGGTTGTAGCATCTGAAATACCCAATCCCCCACTTCAAATTCCCTTTCACTGCGATGTTGATTTGCTTGTTGTTTCATCCTATTTTGTGCCATAACCAAGTTGTCCTTCAACAGTTTGAGAACCGGTTGTTGGTCCCCTATGTGGTCCTCCACTGCTTGAACCTTTGTATTCATTTTCAAGGGTGATGTGATGGATGAAGAATGATATCCATAAAGTGCCAGAAATGGGGACATTTTTTGTATGGAAGGATGTGTTGTACCACCATTCCACCAAGGGAAACCACTTGACTCATTATGTCTATTTATCAGATGCAAAGCAACGAAGATATCCTTCTAGAAATTTATTCACAATTTTAGTTTTCCCATCAGATTGATGATGGTAAGATGGGTCATGAGCCAATTGACTACCCAAACAAGAAAATAATTTAGTCCAAAAATTTCCATTGAAAATTGGATCTCTGTCACTTACAATAATCTTTGGGACTCCATGTATCTTTCGAACTATTTCCAATAATGTTGTAGATACTATACTTTCTTTAAAAGGATGAGAAAGAGAGAAGAAAATGGCATACTATGCTAGTCGATCCACTACTACCATGATTATAGTATTTCCTTTGGATTTGGGTAAACTTATAATAAAATCCATTGAAACTTCTTCCCAACGTTGACTTGGTATAACTAATGGTTGTAGGAGACCTGGCCTTATTATGTTGGCAGACCAAACATTAGACACAAAATTTTGAACATCATTTTTAAGACCTTCCCAGAAAAAATCCTTCTTGATCCTATGGTATGTTTTCAAGAATTTTCAATGTCCACATATAAGAAAAGCATGCAATTCTAGGACCTTCTATTTGATTTGGGAATTATTACATAAATATAGGCAATCATGATACCATAGAAAATCATTCTTCCATACAAAATTATCTAATGAATTGGGGTCCTCTTGTAGTTGTTGAATGATCTTGCATACTTCTTGATCTTGCTTCCATTCTATCCTTGCTTCTTCCACCCAATCATATTGTAGAATAGAAATAGCACATAGTGAACCTTTTGTTTCTTCTTCTTTCCTTGAAAGGTCATCTGCCACAACATTATTTTTTCCTTTTTTGTAGATAATTTCAAAGTCATAACCTAGCATCTTTGTAACCCATTTTGTTTCTCTTATGAAGATAATCATTGCTCCAAGAAGTACTTCAAAATATCATTATTTTTTTTTACTTTGGAGTGTCTTCCTATTATGTAAGGGCGCCATTTCTGAAATGCATGTAGTATGACCAAAATTTATTTTTCATAAATGGTTCTGAGTAAGTTTTTTCCTTTAAGTTGGTTTCTTTCAAAGGAAATGGGCCTTCTTCCTGCATTAAAGTTGCACCAATTCCATGACTTGAGGCATCACACTTCACAATAAATGTCTTTGTGAGGTCATGTGTGGAAATGATAGGAATTGTACACATAGACTCCATATGTTTTTCAAAATATTTGGTTTCTTCTTCAGTCCAAGAAAATGCTTCCTTCTTTAATAATGTTGTTAGAGGTGTTGATATTTGACCATAGTTCTTGAAAAACTTGTGGTAATATCCTATCAATCCTAACAATCCTCTAAGTTTCTTCCATTTTTGGGGAATTGGGCATTCCCTCATAACTCTAATTTTGTTAGGGTTCACTTTTACACCTTCATGAAATACAATATGACCCAAGTATTCAACTTTTTGAACCCCAAAGGCACACTTGGAAGGCTTTGCATAAAGTTGTTTCTCTTTCAATAGTTATAATACTCTATCAACATGTTGTACATGCTCTTCCCAAGATTTTTTGTAGATTAGTATGTCATCAAAAAACACTAACCCAAATTTTCTAAGGAAGGGATTGAAAATGGAATTCATCAAGCTTTGAAATGTTGAAGGTGCATTAGTAAGTCCAAATGGCATAACCAAAAAATTATATTGACCTTCATGTGTTCTAGAATATTTTGGGAATGTTTTCCTGCCTCATTTTGATTTGATGATATCTTGAATGAAGATCATGTTGTTTTTTTTCTTCCTATGAGATATGATAGATATATTATTACAATGATGAGTGTTCCATATATAGGGAACATATGGTGACCATCCATGAAAGGACGTATCCCTTGGATAATAAATAACTATTTATTATAATCATTTACTTATTATAGATAGTATTTAATAATCAATAATTATATTATTAATTATTAATCTAAGAGAATGTCTTCTCGATGTTGTCCAAACATCAACACTCCCTCTCAATGAGGGAGACATTCTGCATCATGCCAAGCTTGTCTCTGAAGTATACAAACTTCACCCTAGAATCATAACACTTTTCTGTCAGTCTTGGGAGATGTCTCTCTCCCACCTAAACTGAGGAGAAACTCCTTCTGTCGCTCTCCCTTTTGAGCCAATTGACTCTATCAGAGATCAGGCTCACTCTGGGTCCACATGTAATAACATATAGCATCTTGAGTCTTTATCATTCCTTGTCATAAGACAAATACCACACTAGGATCTTTCGCCACAGGTACTCACCTATGAGTGAATATCATCCTGATGCTAACTAACATGTGGAAAGCACTTCAAGCACCACAATTCCATATTATTCCTTTTCATGATCAAGAACGGACTATGTCTAGGCCCATTTACCACAAGTGCACCTTTATGATAAATGTATCCTATCTCCCTTGGTCTATAGCCCAATCCAGGAGAAGGTATGTCCGATATTGAAACATCAACACTCCCTATTATCTAGGGAGGTATCTTTCCATAGTAGTACACAACTACTATCCAGTGGTACACAACCGCTACTAGTACCACACAAATACTATCTAGTGACACATGGACACTATTTTTGGTATACAACCACTGTAGTAAAAAGAGGTTTGTCACACATGGCACACCCAAGTGGAATTCTAGAGGCTACTCCCTCTAGAAACACTAGGGTCGACTCCCTCTAGTGTGTGACATCAAGGTAAACTCCTTTGACATGTCCTCATGTTCTCTCCACAAGGGATGTTGGGATATAATCCCAAACCCACTTATCCCTTCTCAGATAAGTGTCCCACTTATCCCTTCTTGAATAAGTGTCCTCACAAATCAACTCAACTCAGTTCACAGATTATGATATGGAGAATGTCTATCATACATGGAACTCCCATGTGGACTTCTAGAGGCTACTCTCTCTAGAAACACTAGGTTCAACTCCCCATAGTGTGCAACATCAAGGTCAACTCCCTTAACATGTCCTCATGTTCTCTCCACAAGGGACATTGGTCTATCCCTTCTCGAATAAGTGTCCTCACAGATCAACACACTTATCCCTTCTCGAATAAGCCCAAACCCACTTGTCCCTTCTCAGATAAGTGTCCTCACAGATCAAATCAACTCAGTCATAGAGGAGTATGATTTGGAGAATGTCTTAGGAAGCTGCACACATCAACACTCCCTCTCAGCGAGGGAGGCATTCTTTTCCATGCCAAGTCTATCATGGAAGTACTCAAACTTCATCATGGTTTGGTAAGAACATCAACAACTTGCTCATATGTAGGAAGGTACTGCACCAGTACTTCCTTCCTCTGCACTATGTCTCGAAATAACAGTGGAATCCAGCACATGTCTAAATAAATATACAAGAATCTTGTGAATCTACATTGCTTCGCGGACTTCCACACTCAATGCAATGTACTATGGTTCTGCAATGCTCAAGGCCACATAATTTTGTTTCTTGCTACACCAGGAAACCATGGAAGATCCCAAAGTGAAGCAACACCCATAGATGCTCTTCCTTTCCATTGTGCTCCCTGCCAAATCAGAGTCAGTATATCCCTTCAATCTCATGTCAATACTAGAATATCTCAGACCATGTCCAACTATTCCTCATAGGTATATCAACACATGCTTTGCAACAATCTAGTGTGTTTGTCTCCACTGACTCATAAATTGGCTAAGTGTACTCACTACATAACAAATATTTTGTTTGGTGTTAACCAGATACATCAATGATCCAATCAACTATATGTATAGATTCATATCAATTTCATTAGAATCATAAGAATACACACTTAGTTGCTTCATATTCCTCACCATTGGTGTAGCCACAGGCTTCAAGTTCAACATCCCAAACTTATTCAATATTTCAATTGTGTACTTCCCCTGAATCAGGAAGATCTCATCAGTTCTCTACCACACCTCTAGTCCCAAGAAGTACTGCATCATACCAAGGTCCTTCATCTCAAACTTAGAGGCCAACCCATACTTGCATTCAACAATAAGGCTCTCTGTACCAGTGAGGAATAAATCATCAACGTAGAGGACCAAAATCGGGTACTCACCATTAACAGTCTTGTAGTACATGATGGGATCAAAAACATTTTGAGCTCCCCTCCATCAATCAGGTGTCCATAAATCCTCGCATACCAAGCTTGAGGTGGTTGCTTGAGTCCATACAATGCCTTCTTCAACCTTCACACATGACACTCTTTCTCATGTATCACAAAACCATCTGGCTACTCAATGTATACTTCTTCCTCAATCTCTCCATTGAGAAAGGTTGTCTTTACATGCATATGATGTACTCTCCAACCCATGGATGCTACAGGGGAAATAATCATACAGATAGAAGTGTATTGAGCAATAGGAGAAAATGTCTCCTCATAATCTATTCCCTCCACCTAAGAGAATCCTCTAGAAACAAATCTCATTTTGTGCCTCTTGATGCTCTCGTCAACTATGTGCTTAATCTTGTAGATCCATTTGGAATTCACTACAGACTTCCCTCATATATCGGAACAATATCCCACACATCATTCTTCATGATGGATTGATACTCCTCTATCATGACATCTCTCCATACTGGATGAATAGTTTCCTCCTCATAACAGGAAGGCTCAAAATGAATTGTGTGGCTCATAGTTGCGGCATAACATGAATATATTTGAGGTCTCTTTATCACTCGAAAGGTAACATGAGGAGATACATATCCTTCTATCTTCTGTAGAGTTTGACGAGACCATGTAGGTCTCTTATGACCTACTGCAATATCTCTGGGAACATCAACTAGAGCTACAAGATCAATGGGATCAATTGGATCAATTGGATAAACCTCCATGTGAGATCCTCTAGATCTCTTAAAGGATACCTCCTCCTCAAAGGTAACATCTTTTCTCACCTCAATCTGTCTTTAACCATGGATGTAGATCTGGTATGCCTTTGAAGAATCATTGTACCCCACAAATGTACCCTTTCTTATTGAAGGGTCTATCTTGATCCTTTTCTCCTTGGGTACATGAATGTATACTGGACACCCAAATATCCTGAAGTGTCCAACCTCAGGCTTCACTCTAGTGAAGGCCTCCTCGGGCATCATGTTCCTCAAAGTCTTATGTGGAATTTTGTTCTGAACATACACTGGAGTCGTGGATTCCTTTGCCCATATAAACATAGGTAAATGTTGATTGTGCTAAGTCATCTTGGACCATACTTGATATATTGGCGTTCCCTCATGAAACCAATGTCTCGGGAAGCTGAAAAAAATCAACTCTCTCTCTGGACCTGGAGGTGACTCCTCCTTTGTCTCTTCTCCCTCTGACACAAAAGGTAGCTCTTCCTCCTTCTCTGGAGGTAACTCAATATATTCTCCCTCTGGATGTAGTACCACCTCCCTCTCTAGGAGTGCCTCTACATACACTGGAACCAATGCCATGCCTACTTCCTCAACATCTCATGGCTCGACTCATGTACTAGGACTACTACACATACTCCCTTTGAGTCTCATAATGTGTTTTCCTCCTCTACTGGATCTATCATAGTTGTTCTACAATCGATATTGACTCATTGTATCCATGATCATTGGAATTGTCTCTGTTATCTGGCATGGTCCCGTCATGGGAGGTACATTACTCCTAGAGACTTCTTGTATCTGAGCATCATGTCTGGAAATGTCTCTCCTTGATATCATGTTGAAAGCTCTTTCCCTCCATGTCTTCCTCTTGCGACCTTCATTATGGCTCCTTCTCAGATCTATTACCTGTGACCTTCTTGGAACAAGAAACAAGAACAACAAAAAGCATCTCCTAGAGGAGATCAATTTAACTTGTGCACAACTATATACACTTACCCTCCAAATAATTTGTCTTCTACTATGACCAACACACATCCATCTTATACTCAATGTCATACGGATACCAGCACACATCCATCATATACTCGATGTCATATAGATAACCATGTTGATTTTCTAGTGTTAAATTAAACAAACACAATTTTCTACAAGTGGTAATTACTTCCAATGATATACAATATTACTTTAGTAAACACTAGAACATCACTAAGTAACTCGAAAAATTTCAACTTCATAGTCTCTTTCTTATATTACTTATCTCGTGTGTGAGAGAGAAAAAATATGTGTGTCTATTGTTGTGTCTTTCAAGTGTCTTTTTATAGTAAAATTAGATTGATCCAAAAAAGACATGTCTCTTTGAAAATTTAATTTAATTTTCTTTCTTATAAATAGTTGGAGAATACCTCTCGTAACTACCCAAAGATTAATTTGATTATAATCCATCCACATAGTATTTCTTTGCATAAATATAGGTAGAAGTAAATATGAAGTGCATTCCTTATATTTAGGTAATTAGACATTTTTACTAGAAATTACTTCCCACCACAATTTATGGAATTCTTTCTATAATTTAGGTAGAGTAAAAAATAAATATGGTGTACATAGAGATTGTAACAAACCCATAAATTTTACACTCCCAACATTTTACTCTACTCTCATTTTCCTAGGCCCTCCTATGAAGGAGAATCCCATTCCCGTTATGATACCATGTTGTTTTTTTCTTCATATGAGATATGATCGATATATTATTACAATGATGAGCGTTCCATATATAGCGAAAATATGGTGACCATCCATGAAAGGATGTGTCCCTTGGATAATCAATAACTATTTTTTATTATCATTTACTTATTATATATAGTATTTAATAATCAATAATTATATTATTAATTATTAATCTAAGAGAATGTCTTCCCAATGTTGTCCAAAAATCAACAGATCCAACTTAGTAAGGAATTTTGCTGCATGCAATTCATCTAATAATTCATCAATGACAGGAATAAGAAACTTGTTTTTGATGGTCGTTTTGTTGAGGTGTCTATAATTTGGGCACATATACCATCAACCATCCTTTTTTGTAACCATCATCACTGGTGAAGAGAAAGAACTTCATCCCAGTTGAATAATGTTGGCCTCTAACATTTCTTGAATCATACGCTCAATCTCACTCTTTGATGCATATGGATACTTGTAAGCCCTAATGTTAGGTGGTACAATTTCTGGTTGCAAATGAATAGCATGGTCATGATCTTGAGTAGCTGGAAGACCCTTAGGCATTTCTCCAAATACCTTGGAATGATTGTTGATAACTATTTGGAGATCCAATGGAGAAGAGGAAATATATGTTTGAACATCTAGTGAGCACAATTGTGAAATTACACCATGGTGTCCCTTTTTTAAGTAATTTTGTCATGTTGTTAGAGCTTATCACCTTAGAGGGTTTCCCTTGGATACCTCTAAGCTCAATTTCCTTTCCTTCTGAGGGAAATCCCATGAAAAGATCTTGAAAATTAAGGGCCATTGTTCCCAATGATTGTAACCATTGGACCCCTAATACAACATCGATACCACCCATTTGGACAAAAACCATGTGACTATCCAAAAATTACTCCCTCATATTGAGATTAATGTTATGACACTTCCCAGAACAATTTATGGTACCTCTAAAAAAAATGAGATCAACCCATCATGGATTTTGAGATATCATTGATGGATATGTGGCAACTATATATCTGATAAAACAAATTTATCTTCTAAACTACGATGTGGGTATTGGATATTTTTGGTGAGTGTGAGAATCCTTATGCAATGCGTCTCTATACTAAAAACCAGATTTACCCATATCACGGATTTTGACATATGGATGACAGATCTATAGAATGTTGATCTTGGAGAGAATGTGAGGCGTAATGGAGGACAAAGATGTAGTTATCTCGACCCTTCAGAGTCTGAATCTAAAACTTGTCAAAGAAGTTAGAAAACTTCGAGATGAATAAGAGAGATCCAAGATTTGTCTTCAAAAAATGTGTACCTATTATTCCACGAGTTTTGAACTCATTTGGAGAGAAAGACTTTGTAAGTTGAGAGAAATACTTACATAGCTACAATGATCCACACCTCATAGGTTTGTAAGCTGGAGAATTTCTCACATAGCTGCATTCATCAACACTCCCTCTTAGCTAGGGAGACATTCGTTATCATGCCAATTCTCACACTGATGTATTTTGAATTTTGTATTGGCTGGAGTTATCGACACTCCCTCTCAACTAGGGAGCCATTCTTCACGAAGTTAATTTGGTGAAGATATGTATAATTTGCTCATGTGTAGGAAGGTACTTCATGTGTATGATTTTCCTCTACATCATATCTCTGAAATAAGTATATTTCATCTCATCATATTTAGATCCATCAAGAAACACTGTGTTCTTAAGGATCTTTACTCACGGCTCTTGGTTATCATCATAGGATCCATCTCATGGTCAAGTAAATCTGTCAGAAGCTTGTGAAGCCACATTGCTTCACACACTTGATGCTCATATACTCTTCCTCTATGGTACTCAAGGCCACGGAATTTTGTTTCATGTTGCATCAGGAAACCATGGAAAACTTCATGGTAGAACATCAATCAGAGGTGTTCTTCCAGTCCACTGTACTTTCTACTCAATCTGAATTGGCATATCCTAGAAAATCAAGTTCACACTTGAGGCATATTTCAGGCCATATCCAATTGTGCCTTGTATATATATCAATACATGTTTTGTTGTTGTCTAGTGAGTCTGTATTGGTTGACTCATGAAATGACTAGGCACATTCATTCCATGGCATGAATCAAGTCTGGTGTTAACCAGATACATCAATTATCCAATCAGTTTTGGATCAGTCTCGTCTAAATCATAATCAATATTCTTCTTTAAATCCATCATGGTGTATTTTTCATTCTATCATATTGAACTTCTTTAATATTTTCATAGTATATTTTCCTTGATTCAGGAAAATCTCATCGGTCCTCTGTCATACTTATTGTCCCAAGAAGTAGTGTCTCATACTCAGATTCTTCATCTCGAATTTAGAATTCAAGGATTACTTGTATCCAACAACAACACTTTATGAATAAGTCATCAGGATTAGGCTCTCGTCACCAACACTGTAATGATATAGGTTTGGATCAGCAACACTCTTGTTGAAATCCAAACTCATCAAGAATCTATCTATCTGATATAGTTTCCAAATCATGGATGGTAGTACGGATGGAAGTGTATCGGGTTCACTAGATCAAGTGTCTCATCATAGACAACTCCCTCTATTTGTGAGAAACCTCTGGATACATATCTTGTTTTGTATTTCTCGACACTTCCATCAGTTGCATGCTTGATCTTATAGATCCACTTGGAAGTTACCACAGACTTCCCTTCTGGTCCCTAAATAATATCTTATACATCAATCTTTAAGATATATTGGTATTCTTCTATTATGTCATCTTTCCATACATGTTCTCTTGTTTCTTTTCGAAGATGAGGAGGCTCAACATCAATGAAGTGTCTCGTGATTGAAGGATAGCTCAAAAATCTCTTTCACTTTCTCGGGATGTGCCTTGAGAGGCTTGTATATTTCTCTGCTTCTTGAAAAGTGAGTCTAGGTAGGGATTTTATGCCCTACTACAATATCTTTGAACATATCAACTGGAGAAACTGGATCAACTGGAATAATGTATGTCTCCCTTTGAACTATTGAAGGGGGAGAAGGTATTGTCTCACTGTCAATCTCCATTTGAGATTCTCTGGGTCTTTGAAAGACTATCTCTTCTTCAAGGAAAACATATTTGATTGTCTTCAATATGTTTCTAACTAGGGATGTCGATCTGGAATGTCTTTGAAGATTCACTGTATCCTTTCTTTCTAAATGATCTAGCTTGGAATTATTTTCTTTGGGTACGTGAAAATACACTGGGCACCCAAATAATTTGAAGTGTTTAATCTCAAACTTCATTCTGGTGAAGACTTCTTTGGGAGTTATGTTTTTCAAAGTCTGGTGAAGACTCTTGTTCTGCACATATACTGTGTCATGCATGCTTCAACCCATGGAATCCTAGAAGGATTCTGATCATGCATTATTGCATTGGTTGTCTCAATTATGGTTCTATTCTTCCTCTTTCTCAAACAGTTTTGACTCCCTTTGAGTCAAGTGACTCCCTCTGAAGGATAAGCATCTTCTTTTGTTCTTAACCTATCTGGAACAAGAAAACTAGAGGAATCAAAGAAAGAATGTCTCCTAAAGGAGAATAATGAGTACATCTCTAAAATCAAAACAATTTAAGGGTTGTTGTCCCATCTACAATACCTACTTGTAATGTAGAAAGTTTTAGAAATATGGGTTAGAGGAATGAAAATTACAACAATCAAACCTAAGAGTCTTTACTTCAAGTGTTATGTTCCTTTGAATGCACTGAGATCCCTCTAGATCCATGACTTCGGCAAAAGGTTCCTTCGTCCTACAATTACCCTCATGACAATGATACAAATAATATATATGTATACAAGTGCATACCTGAGGATGCTGATATGATTTCTCCAATTGCTCTTGGTTGATCTCTATCCTTTGAGATATTTATGAAGAAGATAGTCACGGTGTCACCTTTTGTCATCTTTGTTATTTTGAAGTTGGCCCTTCAATGTAAGGACTTGAGTAGGTTATTTGGCTTCCTTGTCCTGACGCCATCTTCCTTCCATTCATTGATAGTTGTCTTTGGTAAACCCTTTTTTATTACCCACAATAAGTCTTCCTCTAAAGTCTTGACTTTCAAGAACTTTTAAGTTTCTTGATTCATCAAGCTTATATTCCATCATAGTTTTTGTTCATCATAATTTTAGATTCTTCACAACCCTTTGTCAACTACACTAGAAAACCTAACAGCTAGACTAGGCTAGAACTTATAGGTTTTATTGGACTTATGACTGCCAACAATAAGCCTTTGAAAGATAGGAGAACATTGGTGAGTTGAAGAGCTCCTTCAATGAGTTTGCAGAAACCCTAATTCTGAAATTTCTGCAAAAATTGGTGAAACCTAGAAACCCTAGGGCCAAAATTTTAAAATGCTTGGAATGTCACTTTGAGAGTCTCTGGAGATGCACTAGAGGAGGCCGTACAATCCTATGCCAAAATTTTCCCCAACTTTCAAGTGTTTAGGGTTTGAAATACCTTATAAAGGAAGGTCGTACGGATTTTCTGGAAACCCTAGGAGGGTCGTACAGTCTTGCAGAAAAGAGAGGAGACTAGTAGATGCTTGTGCAATGGGTTCTTCAAGACCTATGCTTTGATACCATGTTCATTTTTCAATAAGCTAGGTTAAACATGAAGTTCATTCCATTTTATCATTTAACTTAACCATAGACAATAATGTTGTAGCAACCAAGATCACAAGAAGAAACACCATGCACAAGAACACAAGAAGTATCCTAGGAAACCCTTCTCAACAAGGGAAGAAAACCCATCCAAATCCTTTGCTATATTCTTCAAGAGAAATAACTTCACCACCAAGAAAGACCTATCACACAAGAGGGTTCTCAAACCCTAGAAGACTAGCGCCCAAGAGAGGTGTGCACTTCTCCCAAGTAAATGTACTTGCTGAAATTTCCAAACTTGCATGAAAGATATGATTCCACAATGGGGAATTTCCCTTTACTTATATTAGACTTGTCCTATCAACTGAAGTGTCTATTGGCTCAACAAGGTCGACCTCTCTGAGTCATATTATTATTATTATTATCCAAATTAATTATCTTTTACATTTATTATTAATTACATTAAGGTGGGGTCGACCTGTACCCTTTACATAACAATTAGGGTTACAGGTAGGTCTAACTCTTGAACAATATATAGAAAAGGATCTAATACACCCACAATTTCTCATCCACTAGGGGCACATCCATAGGGATGCCATATCTTTGGCTCACTGCATTACAAAGAAGAACTAGATCTACACACTTTCACCTGTGCTCATCCACAGACACATCCACTCTACAGATCTTCTTTCCCACTACCTCACACAGGAGAATCATCTGGAGTTTTCTTGTCAACTCTGCTGCTCACAGGAGGCTAACACATCATCTTCATTTCTGTTCACATGACGATGCACCCAACACTTTGGGATTTCATACATTCACCTTCTGCTCAGCCACAGGAACATCCAACTCAACAGATCGCCTTTCCCACTGGATAATCATCTAGATTTCTTCTCAACTCTCTGAATGGAGGAGGTCATCTCTACGTTCCTAGCTCTGTCTCAAGCAAGAACCGCGTACCCTTATTACGGGCTTTCTCTCAGGTTTGTAAGCTAAGAGAAAGACTTACATAGCTGCAATGATCCACACCTCACAGGTTTGTAAGATGGAGAATGTCTCACATAGCTGCATTCATCAACATCTACAACTACAAAAATTTATCTAAAGAGCATGGTTTTTCTTTATACAAATTCTCCATAAATAAAAGTTATGTATTAGCTAATTTGATTTTCTACTTTCATCTTTTTACACCACATTGTAATAACTTGTGCATGTACCTATGATACTTCCTCATAATCAACATATTCTTGTTTTGTAGATTTCCATTGCAACTAACATATCATGAGGTAGAAGCATTAGCTTGCACCAACCCCACTCCTGCTAAAGACACTTCTACATCATTTATGGTAGAGATGTTTTTACATGGGTAACACTTACATTATCATATGTCCGCTTAAAAAAAACTATTTATATCAAACAATATTAATAATACTATAAGTTATATATGAGAGAGATTTGATATGTACACAAAATATAAAAAATGTTATATAGAGAGATAAAAAGAGACATATCACATTTACACATAAATAAAATATTATGAATATGATATTTACATAGAAATATTCTTACACTACAAATATAAATGTCTTAACAATAATAAAACAATGTAATCTACATATTTATATTTCTATAAGTTGTGAGTTCCAATTGTTATGAAGTTTAGTGAGACTACAATTACGATAAATTGATCAAAAAATTTACACTTTCCTCTAGATTCTTGATAAATCCAAAATTAACATGAATCTACACTTATTACAATTACAATGTTACATGAAAATTGTGATTCTAAAACATCATTTATCTTTCTTTCCATACCATATCATAGATTTACATCTTTAATTGCAAATAAAACCACATTTATGTTTTGTTAGATAAATCTTAAACTATATATATTCCAACCATCAATCTACTAAATCACATAGTTCTTTCACATCAAGTTTTTAAGATTAACTCAAATCTGGATTTTAAATACCTTCTTATTCACTATTCTAAATTGGAAATAAACTATCTCATAACATCATATTTGTAAATTTTATTTATAATCATTGGTACATACCCATTTAA
>ML781992.1:335358-386322 GCA_009831015.1 Picea engelmannii
ATCTCTCATCTTATGGTCCGTGGAGATTCTAGCGTGATCATCGACTGGATCAATAAAAAAACAGAGCTCCACTCTGTCCAGATAGAGGGCTGGAAACAAAAGACGCTGGACCTTTCTGTAAGATTCATAAGTTTAAACTGTCAACATTTCTCTAGATCCTTCAACCATGAAGCTGACGCTCTATCCAAGAGAGCTCTAACCGAGTTGGCCGGTGAACTCTCTATCTTTCACTGTGATAATGGGATCGAGAGCCCTATTTCTGTTATCAACATTTTCTAATCTGGTTCGCGGCCTCCATCAGCTGATTTTGACAGTCTTTCATAGATTCAACAGTCGTTGGGGTGTATTATTCGCTTGGTTCTCTTTTATTTGCTCGAGGAATGGATATATGGAGAATTCTGGAACGAAATACTCAACATCCTGTTCAGATTGAAATGAATGTATCTTGCTGGTGCATGGATTATAGTCTTAATCCCCACTACAGTTTCGCCTTATTGTAAATGGTTTTATATTATATATAAAATTGAGTGAATTTTTTTTGGAAAAAAAAAGTAAGAATAATTTATCACGCTTGTAGTTATAAAGAATTAATGAAGGATTCAAACAACGGAAGATGGAAGGAAGAGTTCTCATTCAAAAATAAAGATTTACATGATCGTTGGGATTTAACATCCAAAGTTTTAGATATAGGTAATTTAACAATAATATATTATTTAAATGACAGATGAGGATTTTTTTTTAGATATAAGTAATGGAATAATAATGTATTATTTAAATGATAATGAAAAATATAATTTATAATTTTTTAAGAAAATTGATAAAAACAAATCATTTTATTTGTTTTATTATTTGATTTAATTTTAAAATATAAAGAATTTTTTTTTATTTTTTTTTCATAAATAAATAAATTATGAAAAATAATAATATTACCAATATGGTAAAATAAAAATCTATCTCATAAATAATCAATTATTTTGTATAACTATAACTAATACAACTATATTAAATCTTTTTTTTTCCACGGGAAAGTTTCTCATTTATATTCATCAGTATATAAACATTTTACATAGCAGCCATTACATAATTCGTCCCGGAGACCCAGCAGGGTTTGACCTCAAGAACTCCTCCCAACACTTGGAGAAAGGTACTGTCTTACCAATCGCGTTGTCTCACGGGACTAACTATATTAAATCTAATTGATATGGGTGAGCGAATTCACATTAAAATAAAATAAAAACATAAAATAATAAAAATGAGCAACAAATTAATATTGTATTATTATTTTAATTTTTGAAAAAAAACAATTTAATCTTGATATTAATTTTATTTTTTAAGGTGATAATATTTTTTAAAATTTACTCATCATTGTTGTTCAAGAAAAACCAACACACTTAAAATAACCCACTCCTAATTCTTAAGAGCTTTTGTCCTCTTGTCATGTAGAATCAAATATCCACTTCAGAGTAACTACATACATAAAGTTGTTGTTTTTTTAAATAAAAAGAGAAAGGGAAAATCCTATTAAAACTTTATCAATACAAAAAAACACATGGCAATAGTCTGCCAATTGTTTCGAACAAACGATAGATTGTGATGTCATTGCCAAAATTGGCAGACCGCCATCTGCCCTGCCAAGCAGAAACCAGGGCAGGTGACGAACTTGAGTCTGTGCACCACTATTCAGAGCAGACATGAAGACTAAACTGGAAATTAAACAAGGACCTAAACATGAAATTGAAACTGCGTTGCAGCAGCGCAAGGAACCGAACTGAAATCCAAGCCACAGAGTTACCCATTTGCATCAGAGGTTGCGTCATTGGGGCATCACTGAGAGGTCCATTCCTAGGCTGGAGCACAAATGGCTTGGCACAAATCAGGCATTTCTAGCTTGCTGATGCATTTGAGTACGCCTTGTACACCATATCAATACGTTGATGCATGAGGATGTCGCGGTGAATTTGATCCGCCATCTAGCTTGTAAGCTCGAACATGAGCACAAGTTGCTCCAGGTGGAAAAATGGTGGTGGTTCTTGGTAGAGATTTGGGATTGTCGTAATTGGTGGTGGCGCCAGGACTAGGCCACTCTCCACCTCCAAACCATCGATTGTCGCTGCCTCGCCTGAATTCTCTTGTGCCCCTTCCTTGTCCTTCGCCATCCCAAACTTCTCCTTCGTCCCATGCTCCTCCACTACCTCTGCCTCGCCTAAAATTTTGAATTCTCCTAAAGTTTTAAATTGTGTGGCGTCCTCGAGGTCGAGCTAGAGGAATTCATCGGGGAATTCCTCCTCAATTATGCAAGTGTATTCTTCCCTTGCCTCCCGCACTGGATGGTCTGTGTCTGGTGCACTAGTGCCTGCTGGAAATTGGATGGGGGGCTGCCAATTGTTTGGAATAGTGAAGAGGAGGGATTCCAGAGGGAATTGGATTGGTTCCTCTGGAATCACCTCCTCCACATATGCTATCGATGGCATCCTTTCCGTCTCCCTGCGTTGAGTGCGGGCTATGGATAAGGCATGCTCTAACTTTTGCCTCCTCCTCTGTCTAGCGACGACGTTGTGTCAGGCAGGGTCGTGGCGTGGCCTGCCTCTTTCCCTCAGCATGGAGGAGCAAGGGAGGGTGCCAATGAAAAACATGAGAGTGTTGGAAGCCCTATGGTAGTTGCACTAGTGCGCAGAGCTTCTGGGTTAGTGGAATGCCAAGGTGAAATGGCTCCATTCTCCGCTTTGCTGGATAATAACGCAGAGGTTCGACATGACCATTGCCTCAGACGTCCCTCATCCATTGTATTTCATGTCCGTCACTTTGCTCGCGCGAGGGAGTAGTCCTTCACTGCTTGACGGACAGTTATGGTGTTCTCCCATTTAATAGTGAGAGGAGGGGAGCCGACCTGCCATATTAATGGTTGATGTATGGGTTGTGCTACGTAGCCACCATGTACTTCATGGCACCCCATCCGAGGAACTACATACATAAAGTTAAGATATTATACTCATTTACATTTTTACCTCATACTCAAAAAAATCTTCATGCCAATAATGTAAACACATCGATATTTTCTTAAATGTAAAGGGATGTTTTATCTAGATTGTGAGTAAATCTCATTCTTTAATATGGTATTAAAAATTGTGTTGGTTTTGGGTTTTTTTTTGAGAATGGGGGATGCAAATTATTCAAGATTCTCCTAAATGTAAAGAGGAATGTTTTTATAGTTGTGCATTATTCAATCTTTAATCTTAAAGTCTATAGTTGTGCATTATCCAATGTTTAATCTTAAAGTCTGCCAAGTGTACATACTCTATCCATTTGAGTTTTTAGATTTAAGTTTATGACTTTTTAAGAAGAAATTCAATTTATGAAAATCAGGAGTGAGTGACTTGAAACTTTGATTAAAATGGGATGAAACTGTTTTATGGCAAAAACGTTTTTTGAATGGGATGGAAGTGTCTCGCTGTCAAAAGCTTTTGTAATTTTACAGTACAAATTAATTAATTTACACACGATTTACTACAATATTAACGCCTGCCCTACTCCCTCTCATGTGCACGCAGTGATTGAAATGGCGAGGTTGAGGTTGTACTGACTAAGACAGAACATATTTTCTCTAAAACGTGCATGTCCTTCTCTGGTAGAGAACGTACAATATATCAATCTGTGTGAATGTACTATAACTGTGCCATGTGCAATATCAGAACAACACAAATCATGCGGCATCCGAAAAATGATATTGGCCGCAATGAAGATTTTGACTGATTGCAATAAAGGTTTTGATTTAACATAATATATGACAAGATATGGAAATAATTATTAATATATATTTAAGGGTTAGTTAATAGAATGTAGTCAATATTAATATTGCTAAGTATTTCAGTAATTTCATCCATTATCGTTATTGTTTTAACGAACATATTAATCTTTTACTAATATGAATCTGTAGATTTACCACACCTACGCTGTCCCCAACCATCATGAAAATGATAAGATATCTACTAAATATATACATAATTATCACTATATATTTGTATATAACTAAGTATTTGATTAGTTTTAATGGTTTTAATTGTTTGGTTCTAATTTCATATTTCAAACACATTAGTTTATACAATGTGCATGTGATGTAAATATATAATAATTGTACTTTGGATTTATTTATAGTTTTGGTGGAAATTAAAGCAACTTACTCACATAGGCTAGATATCTTCTCTAATAATAATGTGATATGGTTTATATCAAAGATTGAAAATGGCCATATTCTACAACATGCTTTGATAATCACCAAACATTTGTTGATCTATGTTGAGAGGGATAAAAAATTTCGAGGTACAAACCCTTTCTTTTACACTCTAAAATGAGTTAAGGAGGAAGGGTTTGTACTTCGAGAGATTTGATCCCTAGGTGCTTCGTAGAACCATAGTTAAGATGGGTCTACACTCATTACAGTCATGGCCAGCGCAACCATGTCCAATTTTTTCAGATTGTTCATATTGTGTATATATGTTTTCTTTAAATGATATTTAACAAGTATCATCTTTGATGTTGTATATATTTCAGTGTGATAATTAAAAATGTCACAAAACAAAAAACAAAAAAACTTTAGTAAATTTACATCATTATCAAGTTGAATAGTAACAAAAAAAGAAAGATGAATAATAACAACGTAATATGATGAACATATATAGTTTAACATATATTTGAAGATAATGAACTCGTTAAGGAGTTATGTATCACATGTCGAGAACAAAGAAAAAGATACTCAGGCTCTTCTAGGGTTTAGGGTTTTTGCGCTCAACGCTCTGCTCTCTTCCGCCGCCCCTGGCGGGGCAAGCCATGATTCCAAATGAGGGAGGATCGCGAGGCGCTCCTACAGTCAAGCAATTGTGCAGGAGCATACAAGCGGGGGCTTATGTCGGCCCTCCTTTGAACCACCATTGGACCAACGCTCACAGTCTTCTTTCAAGGCACAACGAAAGGAAAAGAAATGGAGATTGACAACGGACCAGTTCAAATGAAAACAACTCATCCATGGGAACCTGACAAATGCATCCCTCAGGCACCATCAACACCAAAATATGTGATCAACACACCCAGAATCGAGGAACAAAAACAATACATGAGGGACTATGCGTTAGTGGGAAAATTCCTAGGCCTTTGGCCCTCCAAACGTGAGCTCGTTAAATCGATACACCACTAGTGGAAACCCAAAGGACATTATGACCTACAACTAGGCTTAAAGGGCTTCTTCTGGCCTTATTTTTTCAACTCAACTGGCCTCTTTCTACGATTCTGGATGGAGAAATTTAGCCCTGAAAAAGAAGACTTTGCACATGCGTTGGTATGGAATCGTCTATATTCTTTTCCACGAGAGTTATGGTTAGAAGAGATCCTAGCGAGCATAGGAAACACCATTGGGGCTTATGTCAAGTCCTCTGAAGAAACCAAGCAGAGAAGGTATACTTCTTATGCTCGTATTTGTGTCTATCTCAATATCTCAAAGCCCCTCCCTGGCTCCATCACCCTTGAATATCACGATGAAGAATGGTCTCAAACTATTGATTATGAGCACATACTCGTTCGATGTATAAAATTCCACGAACATGGGCATCTCTTTAAGGACTGTCCTTTGAACGCTATGGGCGGAGTCAATAACCCAGAAGCAAACAAAACAAGAGACGACTTCACCCATGTGGATGGAAGGCGACGCCAAACTACTAGAAAAATGATGCCAACTGCTAACAAGGAACCATCCTCCAACAATTCCTTTGATGTCCTTCAACAAATTCCTAAAGATATGGATGAGCCACGGATACCTCCTCAAGAAACCGCAACTCAAGGCAACACAAANATTGAAATGGACCTGGATGAACATGACCTAGTGGGAAT
Organism: Picea engelmannii; assembly: GCA_009831015.1. Classification (NCBI taxonomy): domain Eukaryota; kingdom Viridiplantae; phylum Streptophyta; class Pinopsida; order Pinales; family Pinaceae; genus Picea; species Picea engelmannii. The sequence continues at coordinate 341,236 of ML781992.1, forward strand.
AGAATTGGAACATTTAAAACAAGCCTATCACAAGAAGGAGTTGTATACTATCCCTCCAGACCAACTGCACAAAGTCTATAAGGTATTCCTCAACTCCTCAGCGGGTTCTGCAGCCAGCTCTAGTTCGAGCTTGAGAATCTAGGGTATCCCATGGAAAGAATCATGCAAGCCTCAGAAGGAGGAAAAGAGAAGAGGGAGAAAATCAACTCAAAAGATCATACAGGAAATCAACCACTTCATGGTAAAATCAGGTCAAATACATCTCATCTCGGATAGATTTCCCGCTCTCCCCTCCCCATCCTCATCATGAAGCTTATCTCTTGGAATATACGAGGTCTCAACGGTCATAGAAAGCAAAGGATTCTACGTGATCATATCATAGAAGAACAAGCAGACATTATTTTACTTCAAGAAACAAAATGTGCAAGAGAAGAAATGACTCAAATCCTCTCCAAATGCTGGAAAATAGGAAAAATAATGACCATCGACTCCATAGGCACGGCTGGTAGTTTGGCCATTCTCTGCAACCCTAGCTCTATGGTTTTGGAAAATTTATTCACCACTAAATGGACAATTTCGATGGAATACATGCTTATTGGATCTAATAATCCAAGATAATTTACCAATGTTTATGGCCTAGCCACTCAGGGGGATAAGCTAAACTTCATTCGTAATCTGGAATGGTTGGCTACCCTCACCACAGACCATATATGGACCAATGACTTCAATATGATCTGCAATCTAGATGAGAAAAGAGGGGGAATTCGTAGACTTTATGCGGAATGCGTGCACTTTCAAGCATTAATTGACCAGCTCCGTCTCATAGATCTGGAAACTCAAAACAATCGCTTTACCTGGATGAACCGACGCTTGGGGTCCCAACAAGTGGCATGTCTCCTTGATCGCTTCCTCGTATCTGAATCCCTCTTGATCGATGGCCTATCTTTGGCGGCCAGTATACTGGACTCCTTTGGCTCTGATCATTGGCCAGTCCAGCTCTCGTTGGACATTTCAGGAACCCCTGGGCGTAATCCTTTCAAAGTCAAGTGATTTTGGATCACTCATCCCAAGTTCCAAGGCTTGGCCCCAACTTGGTGGAAGGAAGCGACCATCCCACATGATTCCAATATGTTCTGATTTCAACAAAGATTAAAAAAATTTAAGCAGCGGCTCAAGCTCTGGAACAAAAAGAACTTCGGGAACATCTTTGAGGACCAAAGGAATCTTAATGATCAAACGGAGTTCCTCCAAATCCAAATAAGAAATCAGGGTCTCATGGCCGAAATCAAAGAGCAGGAAACTTTAGTCAAGCATCAGTTGGAGAAAAGGCAAACTCAAGAGGAACTTTTGTGGAGGAAAAAGTCTCGAGTATAGTGGCTTCAAGAGGGGGAATGAAATACCAAGTTCTTTCACTGAGAAACCATTCAGTGAAGGCACATCAAAAGAATCACTCACTTGGTCATGGATCAAGGTCAAATGCTACAACAACATGAATATCTCGAGAAAGAAATGATCTGAGCCCCCCGGGGACAAATCTCCTGCAATAGAAAATATCACACAACACATTCCAAACATCATCACTCAGGAACAAAATGAATCTTTGTTAAGACCAATCACGATCGAAGAAGTAGACTAAGCTTTGCAAGACACTCCTCAAGGTAAAGCTCTTGGTCTGGACGTCTTCACGACATATTTTTTCCACTTCTATTGTCCCATGATATGGGAGGAGGTTTAGGAAATCATTAAGGACTCTCACATCTCTGGATAGGTTCTCCCCACCCTCAACGCCACTTCCTCGCCCTCATTCCTAAAGAATAACGAGTCACTCACCTCAAGAAGTTCAGACCAATTACTCTCTGCAATGTTATTTATAAGTTGTTAACAAAAGTGATTTCTCAGCGTCTCAAGCCCCTCCTTCCTTTCATCATTTCTCTCAAACAAACTGGTTATGTGGAAGGCAGGAAAATTTTGGACAATGTCATCCTTGCACATGAAGTTATCCACTCCCTCCAAAGTATAGGCACACCAGGTATGTTACTAAAGCTATATCTTTCTAAAGCCTTTGAAAAATTAAGTTGGGCTTATATGAAATCCATTCGGTTGGATTTTGGCTTTGCCCCTGACTGGCTTGATTGGATTCTAAATCTCACTTCCTTCACTTTTTTCTCCATTCTAATAAATGGTGTTCCTTCCCACCCCTTCTCACCTTCTCGTGGAATACGACAAGGGGACCCCATGTCCCCTTTCCTTTTCATCATCATGGAAGAAGGGTTAAGTCGTTACATTAAGGTGTCTATAACTGACAAATCCCTGACAGGACTCCCCCTACATGGTTTAGATCCCCGTATCTCCCACATCCAGTTTGTTGATGACACCTTAACGCTGGGCTCCCCAAATGTATGAGAAGCACTGAAAATCCTTCTTATTCTTCAAACTTTTTGTGAAGCCTCAGGAATGGACATCAATCAAGAAAAATCCCACATCTTCTTCTTTAACACCCTGATCCATGTCCAACTTCATATTACTAACCTCTTGGGCTTCATGCATAGCTCCCTTCCATCCAAATACCTTGGCATTCCCCTTATAAACAAAGATCTATGAAACAACTCATGGGAGTGGCTCCTTTCCTCCCTGGGAAAAAGGATCTCTTCCTGGACTTTTTGCATGCTCAATCTTCCCAATCGTCTCATCCTTCTCAAGTCTATGCTTCAAATCTTTCCCATCTATTCCTTCTCCGTGTTGGTAGCACCCAGTTTCATTTTAACTGCCATCAAAACCTTACAAAGAAATTTTCTCTGGCAAGGGGCCAAGAATGACAACAAAATAGCATTGATTAGTAGGGACAAGATTTGCAGACCCAAGCTAACTAGCGAGCTTGGACTATGGGACCCAGCCACTCTCAATAAATTTCTCAGTGCTAAGATCTGGTTGAGGTGGCTAAAGCGACCCAAAGACCTCTGGGCTCGAATTTGGAGAAAGAAATGTGCACCAAACATTCAAGAGAAGCATGTAATCTTCTGGAATGAAAACTCCTTGGGATCTTTGATCTGGAATGCTCCCAAGAAAAACCACTCCCTAATTGCAGACCATGCCTTCTAGGAAGTGTGAAATGGAAGAACAACTTCCTTTTGGTGTGACTCCTGGCACCAATGGCCTTCTCTAGATAAATATCCTTTGGCAGAATACTTTCTGGACCCTACCACACAGGCAGGTCTAATCATAGTCGCGGACTATTGGCAAGAGAACCCCCGTGGGGTAACATGGCACCACTGGAATTCCACTCATATGGAACTCCACATACCAGAGAACGTGGATCTTCATCCTTGGCACAAGTTAATCATCTCTAGGAAAATGCAAATTCTTCAAGGAGAGGACATCCTTAGATGGGGACACTCATCAAGGGGCACCTTCACCATTAAATAAGCTTATGACATCAAGACAACCTTCCACCTCTTTCCCCAAGAGCACGCCTGGGCGAAAATATAGAGGAACAAACATTGGCCAAAAATTTGTACATTCCTCTGGATTGTTGCTCATAAAGGCATCCTCACTTGGGAAACTCTAACTAAAAGAGGCTTTTCCGAGCCTTCTGTCTACCCTCTATGCCTGGAAGACTCAGAAACCCAAAATCACCTGCTTAATCATTGTTCCTATAGTTCAAAAATTTGGGACCAATGCACCATTCTCATGTGAAAAACGGATCGCAATCGCGAAGGGATCAGGGAAACCTTAGAAGGTTGGAGAGACTCAATTTTTCACTCTCTGATGGGTGTTCTATATGCACTAAATCCCTCAATTAAATTTTCAACTCGGGGTAAGTAAACTTAGAGTTGTAGCACTTTATGTGCCAAGGCAAAAAAGCTAGATGAAGTATTGTATATCTAAGGGGATGGTCTGTATAAGGATTAATCTACTTAAGCAATGACTCTTTCACCTTTATGAATTGGCAAATCCTATTAATGAATTTGAACTATTTACCCTAAGTAGCTTCAAACAATGAATCGATGGATTATTCCTAAAGAATAAAATCAAGCCCTACTTTGAACAAGTTAATCTATTCAATCTAATGAGCAACAACAAGTAAATTACTTTGATCTTTTATATTTAAGAAAGTAAGCAAGAAAACAACTAACCTATAAAAACTATTCAGCAAGCAAACTATATTCTTAAAACAAACCTCATAATCATTTCTATTTTGCAAAGGCGAAATCCTAACCTACTTAATTAAAATCATCATAACTGTATTCATAAATTAATCAAGACTATTCTTAATTTGCAATAACAGGAAATTCAAAGATGATGATTATGTCTTCGGTGCCTAATAACGTCACGATGGCATCTGATTATTAATGATAGCTCAAGAGGGATTAATTCAATGTTGACTTTGTTATCACCCCATAAATTATGGGAATGAACTGGTGACTGAGAAATTATCTTTTTCTAGTGTTTTTGTTGACAAATGATTTTTCATTCTGCAAATAATTTGAGGAAAAAGAAAAAGAAAAAAGAAAAGAAAAAAAAAAGACAAAAGAAAAAGAAAGAAAAGAGGGCATAAAAGAATTGAAATGAAAGCCCCATGCAATAATAGTAACTTGGCCATACCTTTCAAGCATGGCCAAGTTCTTTTTAAATTTAATGTTGATAGGGTAGTGAATAAATCTGACCAGACTGTCTAATCCTGGTCAGATAGCCGTTAGGTTAGATTAGTGAATAAATCTGACCAGACTGTCTAATCCTGGTCAGATAGCCCTTAGGTTAGATTAGTGAATAAATCTGACCAGACTGTCTAATCCTGGTCAGATAGCCCTAAGGTAGAGTAATGTCTTAACCCAACAGTTTAATCTGGGTTAATTGTCCTAGGAAGATAGGTTAGCATGTAGGATAGTTGTTTCATTTGATCCATTCCAATAAAACCAGCTAGAGGTCAAGATTTCATCAGGTCCCTAATGCTTAAAGGATGTTTGTTCGAAACCCCATGGTGGTGTCTTTTGAAATTTGGGGGGAAAAACCCATAAATGCTTGTTATCCTAAGTTTTTCCCCAAGCACATATTTCTCCGCTCCTGGTTTATTCTCACTGCACCTTTTGATGGTTCAGATCGCGGCGCTTAGATCTACGGCTCACAAAGCTTTCTGAACCCCCCCGACCGATCTGCTTTTAACTGGGGGGGTCCGGAATCGGTAATAAGTTTGGCGCAGATCTAGACGGTCCAGAAACGAGCGCGTGAATCCACGGTCCAGATTTGATTCCGGACCCCCCCGTCCATTATGTCTTTAATGGAAGGGGGGGGGGTCCGGAATGAGTATAAAAGAGCACGCTAAGATCTGCGGTCTGGAAACGGGCGCGTAGATCAATGGTCTAAAGAGTTTTTTGGACCCCCGCTGATGTTCTACTTTTAATCAAGGGGGAGGGTCCGGAATGGATATTCTCTCCGGCGGGTCCCTTGTCATAGGTGGCGCAAATCTATTGATCTGGGAGTCTTTTCACCATATGCCATCTGACAACCCTCGTCACTCAGGGACGTCATCCCCCACTTGTTCCACTTGCTCCCGAGTTGTGTCCCATCCCATAACTGCTATCAGTCCCTGCTGTCAGTCCCTCACCCCTTTTCACTCATGATCAGCCCCTTATTGCGACTTTTATCACCAATCCCTGGCCTCCACGTCACCCGTCCGCATGTTTGGGCCACCGTCACTTGCCATCTCACCCCCAAGTGGCACGTTGTCCATTTATTACAGGATAACATACCCGTTATCCTACTGACCTGTCTCCCATGCCCAACCGACCCCAGTTTTAAATAAAACTATCATTTTCCTCCTTCATTCACTATTCGTCCATCGCACCAAGATTTTTACCTCTTACGCCTCCATTGTTTTTCCGTCACCTTCATCCACTGTCAATCGACCCCACTAACCTAGTTTTATTTGCAGGTACTATTGCAAGAGATGGCGCCAAAGCCAAGACAAGCAGAAGGAGAGGAGAATCCTTTTCTCCCGCCTCCTGTCGACTTGGACAAAATTCCATTGGTCGACAAAGACCGACTGATTGCAGATACCATTTGCGACTTCAATTTTTCAGACCTCCAGTCATGGCTCCGGGAAGTGTTCCTGGACCAGAGTGATGAAATTGGACTCTAGGATTCCAATTTGCCCCTTTATCTTTTTCCCCACATCCACCATTTCCCTGAATTCGCGCTGAAATGCCAAGCTCACTATATTCCCGAACAGAGAGCCGTTGTGTCCTCATCTGGAGACACCCTGTTTTTCATTACTCCCGAAGACATAGACCAAATGATGCAGATCCCCCATGCAGACTCTGCGGCCCCATTCAACCTAGAAATCCTTACAGAGTTGTATCAGAAAATGACTTTTCCCCAGAGAGCTCAGATATTCGAGCTTTTCCACCCCACTTCCACTCAATTCCCTTCCACAAATCCCCCTTACCCGTCATCCATGTTCTCCACCAAGGGAAACCAAGTCATTTCCTCCCTTTGTGCCCTGCTAGGTTACTATTCTGACCAATGGGTAGATGAGCCCATCCTGGGTTTTCTATCCATTTTCTCAAGTGATGAAAAGCCCACAACGCAGTTCGATTACAGCACCTTCTTGGCCGACAATATTCACGAACAGTTCATGAATTTTGGCACGGAGGGCATGTTCAGATATTCTTCCATACTGGCGTACATGTTCATTTACTTTCAAGCAGATAAATCCAGTTTCTCCATGTAGAAGATGGACACAGATGGAAGGCCTCAGCTAGTCACGGTGTGGACATCTTTGTTGAAGCACAACTCCACAGAGTATAGCTTCAAGGCATTTATTGATCTTTTCTACCACCCTGTGGTAAGCATGTTGAGTGGAAGGCCTGAGCCACGAATAAATCACGAGGTCCAGAGAATTTTACATCTCTCGGACAACGCAAAGACAAGGGACTAGTACCTCTACCAAAACCACACTGAGATCAGAGTATTCGGTTGCGAATTGGCACCCTACAAGCTGCCAAAGTACGTGTCGGTAAGAATATTTGCATTAGAGTAGATTAGACAGATCATGAATTCAGACGGCATTCATTTCGTCTCATTGAAGAAAAAGCAGCAGCTGCGCATCAAGGGATAGATAGGCTCTTTCATCTGCAACAGTCGTGGCGCTAGAAAAGAAGCAGACCGGATGTTGAGAGAGATGAAGTTTTTCTTAAGTTTCCCATGGCACTATGATCCATGCGGGATCATTTCAGAAATGCGGGTGAAAAATAAAAACATCCCGTATGCGCATGAGTCAAAGCCCGAGATCAAAAAGTTTGCAAATCAGACGGTGTGGGTGCCTGACACTTTGATCGAAGTGGAACAGCAGGTTCACACGACCACTGTGCCACCAACTAACACACCTCAGGTCCCTAAGGAAAAAATGCCTCGACGGGATTCATCTCCACCTGTCACAGAGGTATCTTGTGAAGAGTTCAAGTTGCACACTAAAAGGCCAAAGACAACCATTGTTCCTGGCCCGACTGGAGAAATAGAAGTCCCGCCTACCACAGGGGTCAAGCCTGTCATTCCACCTTTCGGTTCAAGCCTGTATAAGGAGATCACCACAGCAGTGCCGAAGAAATCCACGGACTCTCCATTAGGTACTCAACCAGGCAAGACTGGGCCCAAGTTGGGCATTTTCGAGAAATACGAGTTGATCAAGAAGAAGAACCAGACCCTCACCAGCATTACTTACGCCCAATTTCGGAAGCAGTCGTCCACCGCGCAGCATAGGATTCTATCTGCATTCGACACTGAAAGAGGCAGGATGCACATGACCTTCCTACAGGCACAGGTACCAGATCCCAAGGTGATCTCAGACTACAAGAGAGCCACCTTCGAATTCCAGGCGAAGGACGTGCATCCAGCAGATCAGATGGATCTGCACAAACAAACAGGGGAGATGGTTTTTCACACATTGGCACATGCTTCAGCTTCTGCAGCAAAATTTTAGGTATCATTGAATAATGCTCAAACGCAACTCAAGATGGAAAAGATATCTTCTTTCGCGAAGGACAACAGAATCAAAACTTTGGAGGAGTTGGTCCTCAAGATCGGCTATGATCCTTCAAATGTCAAAGCTGCAGAGGAGATGATAAAGAAAAATAACGTAGACATCGCTTCCTTGAGGAAACAGTTGAAACTCCGGCCCACAGAAGACTCATAGGCTAAGGAGATAGCAGAGAAGGAAGGCGAGAAGGATGAAATGCTCAAGCTGCTCATGGAGCAGAATGCACAACTCAAAGAGATGGAGGCTGAGATGGAGAGATTACTAAAAGAGAAAGAGCAGATGAAGCCAATGGAATTCATTCCATTAAGTGCCATTCCTATCTCAGGAGAAAGCACAACACCAGTGACAACAATCCCGTCTGCAACACCAGTGACACCGCAAGAAGGGACAGTAGACCTTTCCAAATCCATGGAGAAAATGAACCTGCAATAGACAGAAATCAGTAGACTTAAAAAGGAGGTTGAGAATCTCCAAGAGCTCAAAACTTCTTTCCAGACAAGCCTATCCAAAGAGAAGCAGGTAACTGAACAGCTTAGGAAGGAGTTACAGCAGCTCCAAAAGCAAACAGTAGCAGGGAAAACTTTGGCTGAGGTCAAAGAGAATGTATGGACAGACATCATAAAGTCCATAAATGAAATATGGCCAATGATCCAAATTATGTTTGAGCAGAATGAGTTGGTCCAGAGGAGCCAACAGGCCATTGAGAAGATTAGAATAGAGTTGGGAGACATGCCAACACAAGCAAATGAGATCATCAGATTCTTAAATTCTAAAAACAGAGAAGAGCTAGAAGAACTGAAGATCGAGGACAGAACAGAGACCATTATTGAGGTAAAAAGGGTTTTGACTAAGAGGAGTCTAATGCTTCAGCTAGAAGAAAAGTTTCAGGTCATGGACCAAGGAGTACAAAGGTTCTTAAATAAAATTGATGCTCTCCAGAAAAAAGGTCTCCCCGGTCTGAAGGTTATTAATGATAAACTGATGACACTCCCAGATTACAAAAAGAGACTGTCCGGAGTGTCTAAAGACAGCTCGAAGTTTTTTGGCATACAAGGGAGCATCACCGGAAAATCATTCTTGGACGCCCTTCAGTTGGACATCAGTATCCAACATGAAATTCGATATATATTCCTCACAAAGCCCACATTTGCTAAATATACGAAAATGGATGAAGTGTATCGGAGACTACTCAAAGTCATTGTGCCTAGTCATATCAGATGGGAGGAACTATGCGATCTGCTAGATTAACAGATGAGCGGTCCAAGTCCAGTCACCTGTCCAGTCAGAAGAGTTTGCATAGGAACCTCGCCAACGGCCTACCCCAGAATTTCCGCATGCAGTTGTACCAAGTCATCAAGCAGTTTTGATTAGTTAAAGTAGTCAGACTAAAAATAGAATGAGCACATCTTGATCAGTTACAACATGAATGTTTGTAATTTGAATTATAAATACTCCACCTTTCGAAGTATTGAGGGTTGTTGATTCGCCCACCCTATCGCTATCAAACTGTACTATTTTTTAAGAGATCTTCCATTAATAAAGAGAAGGCACTTTACAGGATTCTTGTGTGTGTTCACTGGTGATGTTAATTTTCTAAGTCAAATGTTTTTCTTTATTTGTGATCATATTGTTTTCTGGAACTAATCTTTAAGATTAACGTAATGTTGCAGGATTTATCTTTGATACCCTGTTTCCGATTCTAAAGATTTTAATGTTTATCTTTTGATATCTTCGATTAAGAAATTCTTAACTTCCTGTTAGTTGAAGTTATTTTTCTCATCTTTTCTCCTTTTCATCATTTAATCTACTAAAAGATCCAGTGAATATATTATCTCGTCCTGTGGAAGTCCTTCTTTTGTCTTTTCTGGTTGTATCTCATACTTGATTAAATACAGACCCCATAGCCCAATGGAGGTGCACTGTCTCAACCTATTCAAAAACACTTTGACAACAACAGTTTCCTTTACCTAGCCTAATATTCGAATTAAAAACAAAGCTAAATCCTATAGAGAGATCCCTCTCTGAAGTTGGAAGGGCTAGATCCCAGCTTTAAAAGCGGTTGGATAAAGTTACCTTAGTGGATTTCTTCTTTTTCAACCTCTAGGAAATTTACCAAGTGCTAACAGACTTCTACGGAGAAATGAAAAGTATGAATCAAGCAATCTAACAAAAGCTTTGCCATCATAGAAGAAACATTAAATATCCTTAAAATCCATGTGATCTCTAAATTTCATGCATCAATCATCGATGATTAAAAACACTCTTATACTAATTTAAATACACTCTTATGCTAACTCAAGTAAATTTACAAGATTATAAACTTATGACTAAAAATCTTTATTCGAAATCAATCTTCTAATTAAAATCACAACTCAAATCTAAAACTGAGATTTCATAAATTAAACTAGGCTAATCCTATCATTAAAAACTTAGATTTCAAACTAACATGCTTGTAAAAACATAATCCCAAATCTACTTCTATCCTAGCATACTAAAACAAGATTAATAAACCAATTAAATTCATGAAAACATAACTTGAACTGAGAATAAAATCTAGCTTAATTACAACTATTAAAACTTGCAATTATTTATCCATCGAAGCTTGCAAAAGAAACTCTGTCTAAACTAATCCTCTGTTCTAAATACTACTATGTTTTAACTTGCAGAAATCAATTTCAAACTCTAGCGCATCATCTAAGTTAGTATCTTGCAAGCTAGTTGCTACGAAATAAAAGACACAGCATGACAAATAACTATCTCCTACAAGCAACCTACAAAAGAGAAATTAGACAATTAAATTGTAAACAACAAACACAGTATTAAAACTACAAAGTACATATAACAAAGAAATGAAATGAATTATAACTACACAAATGAAACACATGATCTATATATCTAAGTATTCACCCAGACCATTGGTGGGCCCCCAACAGGTCGTGTCTACACCTCAACAACAAATCACAAGATCAAATCAACACAATTATGTCATTAACTTAAAAAATGCAGTCTGAACATAAGTTTGCAGAGATGTCTCAATTACATAATGAAATGTCTTCTTAAAATTGTGTCTTGTGGTCTGGCCACTACTAGTGGTATTTATAGCGATTACAGTTAGAGAGGTCAACCACTGGAAGGGTCAACCTCCTCTAAAAATGGCAACTTCCATTAAATGCGCTCTAACAGCTTTTGCTTCTAGAAATTGAATGAGCCACTCAACAATTAGCATAACTGCCTAATATGATATGTCATGAGCTCTGTAGCAGGAGGCCACAAGGGGGCACAAAACCCAGGTCATTGATTCTCCCATCAAAGGCCGCCAATACGCCAACCGCCAACTCGCCTACTCTCCAAGTGTTGGATCGCATGCCGAATGGAGTGTCGGATCATGTACCGAATGGGGTGTTGGATGAAGTGTCGAACAAGCTACCAGATGGAGGATCGTACTACAAATTCGCCCTGTTACACACAGATCACACATTAGGTCCTCATAATCATCAAATCGAACTGAATTTAACTCAAAACCATTTCAAAACATTGATTGCACATACATGTTATAAATCCATGATGAATTGATACAAAATCCTTTGAAAACTTCTTCAAAATGGTCAATAACATATATAATACCGGTGCAAAAAGGATTCAACCATCACCACAAAACAATCAAAATATGAGCCCAACATTAACCCCATGCCTAATGATTTGCAGGTCCCACTGCAAACAAAAATGAATTACCCAATATGACTAGACTTGTTGAGGAGGGGATGGATTAGCTTTAGAAGCTTCTTGTCCTAAAGACTTTGTCTTGGCCCTCTAGCGATGTTTCAATTGTGCATGAAGGCTACTATTTTCATTGGTCATTTGATCAACCAATCGTTGGAGGGAATTCACTTTTGCTTGTAATATTGCATTATCATGGTGGAGATGACTATCCATGGTCTTTCGCTCTTCCAACTGTTGCAACAACTGAACATTTTATTTGTTGTAATTTCTCAATGACGGGAGTATGATCAGATGTCTCAGAGGAGGGCTTGGATCCCTTGATGAAGGTATAGAGTCTATCAGCTTTGGGATCTAGTGTAGGCATCTGTGAGGTAGGAGTAACAGAGGATTTATGAGAGGGAATAGCTTCAAATTTTACTTCTCTATCAGGCTCCAACTCTTCTGCAGAAAATTCCCTAAGTCTTTTGTGGGGGCTTTCAAGATCGGAAGATACTTGGATAGAATCTGAAGTGTTTGGGGGTTTTACATTAAGCTTCCCACTTGCATTCTGGGTACTTTTTCAAAAATATCCTCCTTTGAATCGATTGGATCCTCTTCTAATCGTAGGGACTACAGGGAAATATTGTTGAATTGCCTCTTGTAACTTCTTGGGTTGATGATCAATAGATGTTGAGGGAATTGGAGAATTATCAATAGGCTTTTTAGTTTTCTTTCCCGATGAGGTTACATGGGTATCAACAAGTTTCTTGGTCTTTTGTTCATGCAGAGAGATAGCTTGAGTAGGAGGTTTTGGAGTCTTTGGAGAATGAGGCTTGGATGGAGTAATAGTCCCTAAATCAAGTGATTTCTTCCTGGTCTTGATTGTGAGATGGGGGTTTGAAAATTGATAGATGAATTCATCCCATGTCTTCCCCTATTTTGTCAATTCGGCTATAAAAAGAAATTTAATGAGGTCATGGTGGAATAGACTATTGTGAGGATTGGTCACATTCTTTTGTACTTGGGAAGACATCTTCTCAAGACTTTTCAAGAAGTAAAAAGGAAAATTCAAGGGCTTGTTAAATTGGAAGTGAGCTAATAGATGAAAATGGAAAGCTTTGAAAGTAGAGTATCTACCTTCACAAGTGATAATTCTGGTGATGACGATCAGGGGGTTAATCAACTCATCTTTAATCCACTCTTTGGAGTACCCCTTAGCTCCATAAACATTCTAAAACTTAGGCTTGAAAACTCTGTTGTAGCTTGGTCATGGCAATTGGTGATGCTTGAACCAGCGATCTCCAACCTGTGGCTAACGAAATTGACTCCTCAGAGACCAAGAAGTCCAGAGAACCCATGCACTCCATCCTCCCATCAAACCCGAAGGTGAATTGCAGTGAAACACCATCATTGTGGCCCTGCGGACAGGACAAGAATGGTCCCCACCCTGCACGAAGGAATACCTCCCTACACTTTGTGAATTCGAGGATATCCAAGAGATCGGCAGAGGAGGAAGGATCATATAATTTGGGCATCGTTACAACGCGGAGGGTGAGAAGAGGAGAGGAATTGGACAGAGGAGGGAATTTGAGCAGAGGATGAGCACAATTGGGCAGAGGATGAGCACAACACAGTGAGCATGCATGAGTGAAATAGAAATTGGAAATAACCCTCCGATTTTTAATGCGCTCAAGGTGGAAACGGTTGAATTCGTTGATGAATTCATCACACACGATTTTCCATGTGTGACTATGACTGTGTCGATTTTTAATTCGAAGGGTGTCCTTTGGAGGAAATTATAATCATGAGAGAATTACATCAATGTCCAAGTCTTTGACTTGGACATTTGATCATAAAAATGCATTTAGAGATTGTATAATTTAATTATCAAAATCCATTTAATCCATCTCATATTACTAATGAGCAATCAGATCAATTCAAATGATTCTTTCTTACCTGCAATCGTGGTCACTTACTATGTTTGTGCACCTCATCTGATCCTTCATATGGCACATCATCAAGTCATCCACATGGCACCCCATATGGTCTTCCAAATGGCACTCCATACGACACTGCATATGGTACTCCTGTGAAAAATGGAATTTGTTCGTATTGTAATGGAAGTTTTATCTGGAGCACTCAGCTTAAACACTTTTGACAGTCATGGTGAACAGGGGAAAAGACAGGATAAGAGTGTTCCATTGTTACTTGCTTTGTCATCGTTCTTGCACATTATAACAATGTGTTCCTCTGTCTCAAGGCATGTAACACAAGTCTGTAATGAACATTCTGTAGAAAAAAACCAGTTAAGTGGTATGTCGAAGAAATGTACAGCAGGTTTATAACACACGGTGAATTTAGCATTTCAATAAAAAATAATTGTTGATATAATAGCCCATATCATGAAAATGATATATAGAATTTTTTACAAAGATTCTACTTCTTATTCTCATGGATTATATATAGGAAGTATTGTCATTTGTTAGCTCATGAAACCCCTCCCCCACTCCTAAGTATTGTGACACCTCACAATAAAAAATATAGGAAATCAATCAATTCTCCCAATAGCTGAAGATTTACAGCTTGTTAAGTGTAGAGATAAATTTCACATATCGGTCTGACGAGACGGTTAGAATATGGCCCCACCTATAGGATAGAACATCCTACATATAGTTAAGAAGAGGTAGGCGAGAGAGTGTTAAGATAGTCTCAAAGTTAGTTCCCAATGGCATATTTATGGAGTTCATTAACCTTATCTTAACCATACATACTTCTTGTCAGCTTTGTCTACAAGTATTGTCGTACATCAGAACAAGTTTAAGATTCAGGAATTTCTTATTTTTTGTCATATTATCATCCTCGCTAGGTAGAATGCCCCGTTTCCATCAAGCATGTTCAGTACTCCGGCAGGTTTACCTAGTCATACTAAAGGACGATACCCACTACCAGCAGACCTGTTCAATATCCCGGCGGGTTAGCCTCTTACACCCTCAAAGACTGGCCCACCATATTTTAATATTTTAATATAAAGATTTATTTGTGCAAGAAGATGGGGGGACAGCTCTGAAAAAACTTTTCTCTTTTTTAGATTGGGATGGTATTTATGTTAGAGGATGACTCTCCTCTATGTATTCCTTAGAGATTGTCCTGATGTAAGGGGTACTTAAGCGGACATAGCCTATCTAAAGATATGATATAATCAAGCAGTTTTAGTGTGTAGTGGATGGTACCATTGGGAAAGAACAGAAAGGTATCTTTAGGCTCAACTCACTTTCTTATTTTTTTAAGTTATTGTGATGTTTCCATGGTTAACCGCTAATCAGACCTCCTTGTTACTCTTTAATAAATATATTTTACTCACTTACTCGGGGTTCTTGGGGAAACTGTACGAGTAACCTCTAAGTTTGATGGTTAAGGTATCACTTCCTTATATCCTCTAGTGTTGAAGGTTTAAGAGCAACATCCATTAAAGATTCCTTCAGAAAAAGAAGATAGAAATCTTTGCAAAAATGTGTCTAATTACCGCAAGTCATTATTCAATTGATGCTTAGCAGACAACAAGGTTTAATATAGCAATATTTTGAAAGAAAATACTTCCCTTTATGTCTCCTTGAAATTGTCTACTCCTGGTGAAATAAATACCTACAGAAATCTCTAGAATTGTTTATCAACATACTTCAAAATTATTTACATATGTACAGTCAAAAATTCAGAAAAACATTCAAGAACAAGGGGGAACTCCCCCATCTACTAAAGCCAATTCCTTGTCAGTTGACATGACCCATAGAAAATCCTCTTTGGAAATGGGTTTGTGATAAAGTTTGAGTTGGTGTCCATTTACTACAAAGGAGACTTGTCCATCGTCAATTTTTTTAATTTTCACAACCCCATTGTCATACATGGTGAGTACCTCATAAGGGCCCAACCACCAAGTGGTAAGTTTTCCTTTGAAATTTTTAAATCGGGAGTCAAACAACATATCCCAATCACCAGGTTGGAAGTGTTTCTTCTTAATAAACTTGTCATGCCACTTTCTCCTATGGTTTTGGACTAATATTGTTCATTGGATAGCATCTTGCCTAATCTCATCCAACTTGTTTAATTGTAGGGCTTGTTGTTTCTGAGCCTCATCTAAGTTTAATCACAATTCTGCAACAATACAGAAGGTTCTTACTTGGAATTCTATTGGTATAGGTACTTGTTTCCCACACACTAGCTCATAAGGGGTATGCCTAGTGGTGTTTCTCTAGGTGGTCTGATATGCCCACAAAGCCTCTGAAAGCCTATCAGCCCAATCCCGATGATGCAATTGAACAGTCTTGGTTAAGATAGCTTCAGAACTTTGTTTGTGGACTCTACCTGACCATTAGCTTGTGGGTGATATGGAGAAGACTTGCAATTCTTGATCCCATATTTCTCTGTTAATTCTCTCATCAACTTGGAAGTGAATTGAGTGCCTTGGTCTATAAAAATTTCACAAGAAACACCAAAGTGAGTAAATATGTCTTCATAAATGAATTTGACAACATATTTTTCGGTAGCCCTGAATAGGGATTTTTCTTCTACCCACTTGGTGACATAATCTGTACAAAAAAAAATATTATTTTTCTTACGAGACATGGGTGAAATCTATCCTACAAAGTAAAGGGCCCATTTATCGAAAGGTTCTATCTTAACTTGGGCACGCAAGGGAATTTTTTCAGCTAACGTGGGTCTCCCTATCCTTTGACAGCTATCACAAATTCTCACATACTTGGAAGCATCCTTAAAAATGCTAGGCCAATAGTAAACTGAATGTACCACCTTATATGTTGTACATTTGTCAGAAAAATGGCCACCACATGGTCCATCATGACAACTCCATAAGATTTCTGGTATCTCATCTTCTTGGACACATCTATGAATAATCAAGTCTGGACCAATACGAAAAAGGTCATGGCCAACCCAAGAGTAGTTGGCACTTTGCATAATAATTCTATGTTTTTCATGAGGTGACAAATGAGATGGTAACTTCCTAGTAGCCAAATAGTTTTCCATATCTGCAAACCATGGGGTATTTATAGAGAGGGAAAAAAGGTGCTCATCTGGGAAACTATCATCAACGGGAATATCATCATCCTCATTTTTTATGCGTGAAATAAAATCAACTACCAAATTCTCCTTTCCAGGTCGATCAAGGACGGTGATATTGAACTCTTGCAATAGCAGGAGCCACCTAGTCACTCAGCCATTAGTAATGGGTTTATTCATGAGAAATATAATGGTAGAGTGATCTGTATGTACAAATAATTCGTAACCTGTGATGTTGTGGAAAAACTTATTGATAGCATGAACTACTGCCAAGAATTCATTTTCAGTAACTGTATAGTTTAACTCAGCAAGGGACAAGTTCTTTCTCACAAAATAAATGGCATAGGACTGATGGTCTTCTTTCTGCCCTAATACTCCTCCTATTGCAGTATCGGAGGCATCACTCGATATGTGAAATGGAAGAGCCCAATTGGGCCCCCTAAGAACTGGTTCCACAGACAACTTAGCTTTCAGAGTTTCAAAAGTGGTTTGACACTGCTCAGTCCAAAGAAAATCAACATCTTTTATTAACAAACCAAACATGGGTGCAACAATATTTGGGAAATTTTCAATAAATCGTCGGTAATATACGGCATGTCAAGAAAGCTTCTCACCTCTTTTTGAGTCTTAGGAAGTGGAAGTCTGATGATGGCCTCAATATTAGAAGGATCGAATTTAATCCCTTCAGATGAAACGTTATGTCCTAGAACCACTCGAGTAATTCTTACACATTTCATAGATTTCAGAAAATGGTTTATGGGAGATGTCACTTGATGCCATCAGGTTAAGTATCTCTAGGTATTCCTCCAAAATTCCTTTAAGGAAAAGAGCCTTGACTGCATCATCTGGAAGTTCATGGTACTTCAATTTCTGGGAGATATAAGCAAATTGTTCCATATAATCCTCGAGATTCCCATCCTCTAACTGTTGGATTTTGAAAATATCATTACGAGAATCCTTGGACTTGCAGTAATCTTGGTACTTATTAATAAATATAGCTTTCATGGCTTCCCAAGACCTAATACTGGACTCTCCCAACCCCATGAACCATCTTAGTGCAGAGTCCTTGAGGATGGCATGAAAGAGTTTTAGTTTCTAGGCATCTTGTAAGTAATTGTAGCTCCTACACAAGATGTCGAACTCAAATAGGAAGGTATCCAGGTCTTCACTGCTTTTACCATAAAAAGTGGGTAGTGCCGAGAGTGGAATTTTTTTCATATTGACATTATGTGTGGTGTCCAAAATTGGAAACCCGAAGGTGGTTTCGGTTGGTTTCCAACTTCTTCTCCCTCCTCATGTCTTACATCGTTGTGATCCTCCTGCTCATCCATACTAGTTTGGTTTCCAAAAAGAGAGTACCTAAATGGTTTTATCCTTGAATATAACAAAGTATCCCAAGGTTCTTTTCTAAGAAATGTATCCCTTTGATGGGAAGGTCTCCCTACTGCTTGGATGTATGGGATTCTACTCGAGCCGATTAAAACTATTGGTGCCAAAGTTTATGTTTTGACTTGAGAAACAATTATATTGGCTGAACTACCAAACAAAGTATTCACATGTTCAGGGTCAATGATGTCTACAAAGTTACGGTCTCTTGATGGTGATGCAAAAACAAAGGTTGTGTTGGTTGGTTCTACAGAAGGCTCGAGCGGTCTTGCCTCCTGTCTCACTATTATTGATGCTTCAATTTTTTGTTCTATAGTGCTCCCTGTTTTGGTCTCTTCAGAGACTGCTTTAGCTCTTTGGGTTGAGCTAACCCCTACTTTTTCGATATCGATCTGCGGGGTTTATGAGTGGAGTGTTCCTTCCCCCAAAAAGGTCAGAAGGAACTTTGGTCGAAAAGTTTGGTTTGGTTTGAATGTATCTACCCTTTGGGTCCCTAGGTTTTTTCATGAAAGCAAACAAAAATAAAAAAAATACCATTGGGTTTGGGGGAACCTGCTATAACAGATGCGCAAGTTCTTACCTCACGTCTTAAAGTTCCCCTGCCACCAAACTAATGCTAAGGTTCAAAAATGATCTATCTCCTAACTATTTCCTACCTTAAGACAACTCCCAGGCAACGACGCCAAAAATGATGGGTGTTCTATATGCACTAAATCCATCAATTAAATTGTCAACCTGGGGTAAGTAAACTTAGAGTTGTAGCATTGTATGTGCCAAGGCAGAAAATCTAGAGAAATTATTGTATATCTAAGGGGATGGTCTGTCTAAGGATGAATCTACTTAAGAAATGACTCTTTCACCTTTATCAGTTAGCAAATCCTATTAATGAACTTGAACTATTTACCCTAAGCAGTTTCAAACAATGAATCAATGGATTATTCCTAAAGAAGAAAATCAAACCCTACTTTGAACAAGTTAATCTATTCAATATAATGAGCAACAACAAGTAAATCACTTTGATCTTTTATCTTTAAGCAAGTAAGCAATCAAACAACTAACCTATCAAAACTATTCAACAAGTAAATTATATTCTTAAAACAAACATCATAATCACTTCTATTTTGCAAAGGATAAATCTTAACCTACTTAATCAAAAGCATCATGATTGTATTCATAAATTAATCAAGACTGTTCTTAATTTGCAATAACAAGAAATTCAAAGATGATGATTATGTCTTCGGTGCCTAATAACATCACAGTGGCATCTGATTATTAATGATAGCTTTAGAGGGATTAATTCAATGTTGAATTCTACGAAGAAATGAAAAGTATGAATCAAGCAATCTAATGAAAGCTTTTCCATCATAGAAGAAACATTAAATATCCTGAAAATCCATGTGATCTCTAAATTTCATGCA
This sequence comes from Picea engelmannii, assembly GCA_009831015.1. Lineage (NCBI taxonomy): Eukaryota > Viridiplantae > Streptophyta > Pinopsida > Pinales > Pinaceae > Picea > Picea engelmannii. Next base: position 360,841 of record ML781992.1, read on the forward strand.
TCAATCATAGATGATTAAAAACACTCTTATACTAATTTAAACACACTTTTATGCTAACTCAAGTAAATTTACAAGATTATAAACTAATGACTAAAAAGCTTAATTCAAAATAAATCTTCTAATTAAAATCACAACTCAAGTCTAAAACTGAGATTTCATAAATTAAACTGGGCTAATCCTATCATTAAAAACTCAGATTTGAAACTAACATGCTTGTAAAAACATAATCCAAAATCTTCTTCTATCCTAGCATACGAAGACAAGATTAATAAACCAATTAAATTCATGAAAACATAACTTGAACTGAGAATCAAATCTAGCTTTATTACAATTATTAAAACATGCAATTATTTATCCATCAAAGCTTGCAAAAGAAACTATGTCTAAACTAATCCTTTGTTCTAAATACTACTCTGTTTTAACTTGCAGAAATCAATTTCAAACTCTAGCACATCATCTAAGTTAGTATCTTGCAAGCCTGTTGCTAAGAAATAAAAGACACAACATGACAAATAACTATCTCCTACAAGCAACCTGCAAAAGAGAAACTAGACAATTAAATTGTAAACAACAAACACAGTATTAAAACTACAAAATACATAAAACAGAGAAACAAAATGAATTATAACTACACAAATGAAACACACGATCTATCTATCTAAGTATTCACCCAGACCATTGGTGGGCCCCCCAGCAGATAGTGGCTACACCTCAACAGCAAATTGCAAGCTCAAATCAACACGATTCTGTCATTAACTTAAAAAACGCGGTTTGAACATAAGTTCACAGAGATGTCTCAATTACACAATGAAATTTCTTCTTAAAATTTTGTCTTGTGGTCTAGCCACTACTGGTGGTATTTATAGTGATGACAGTTCGAGAGGTTGACCACTGGAAGGGTCGACCTTCTCTAAAAATGGCAACTTCCATTAAATGTGCTCTAATAGCTTTGGCTTCTAGAAATTGAATGAGCCACTCAGCAATTAGCCTAACTGCCTAATCTGAGATGTCATGAGCTTTGTAGCTGGAGGCCACGAGGGGGCACAAAACCCAGGTCATTGATTCGCCCATCACATGCCGCCAATATGTCAACCGCCAACTCGCCTGCGCTCCAAGTGCTTGATCGCGTGTCAGATGGAGTGTTGGATCGCATACTGGATGGGGTGCTAGATGAAGTGTCGAACGATCTACCAGATGGAGGATCGTACTGCGAATTTGCCTTGTTACACATAGATCACACATTAGGTCCTCATAATCATCAAATCAAACCAAATTTAACTCAAAACCATTACAAAACATTGATTGCACATACATGTTATAAATCCATGATGAATTGATACAAAATCCTTTGAAAACTTCCTCAAAATGGTCAATAACATATATAATACTGGTGCAAAAAGGATTCAATCATCACCACAAAACAATCAAAATATGATCCCAACACTCTCTTATTCTCAATCATATATGGTAGCTACTTTCGAGTTTCATCCTCTGGAAGATCTAGAAAGAACGTAATAGGAGGATCTTCCACTCATCTCATCTTGCCTGGCAGACAGTTTGGAATCACATATACGAAAACATCAGAGAAACCATCCACTTGCATCCCTGGAAAGAGGAGGACATGTCATGCCCTCCCCAAGAAAAGCACATCCTGGACAACTGGAGCATCAACCTCAACCTTCATACTCTTAGAAAATTTCAAAGCTTCCAGACTACAGGTAGCCCCACGCATTGGTCCCCTCCTTCTCCAGGTTTTGTCAAGTTAAATTTTGATGGGCCTCCAAAGGTAATCCAGACCCTTCTTGGTTCGAAGTGGTACTCTGCAACTACTAAGGGAACATCATGAGTATTGTTGTTGGTAGCATAGGACACAACAAAAACAACACAGCGGAACTCTGGGGACTCAAAAAAGGACTACAGTTTTCTCATGAACAAGGTCACCATAAGCTTATCGTCGAGGGGGACTCCCAAATCATTCTTATCCTTTTCACCAAAATTATTAATGGGTCTGACCCATACAAAATCTCTCCTTGCTGGCGTCTTACCACGGGACTAAGTGTCATTGCAGCTCTCATCAAGCCTCACTCATCTCTCATTCCCTCGCATGTCCGACAGAGAGCCAATCAGATAGCCAACAAGTTAGCCAATATTTGGGTGGCTCTAGACAGACCAGATATTATCTGCATATCCCCCACCCACAATGATCATCCTATCCTCCAATATTGTATTGCTCGGGCTCTTAGCACTGATAGCCCCCTGGATGGGGTGTCAGCAGGGTCCACGCATCGATGGGAGACAACAATGACTGCCACCTCTCCATAGACCATGTGACCAACGCATGCAACCCTCCCCTCCAACATGCAACATAGATATTGATCTCAATCTCTCTTCTTCTTTTATCTTAGATACACCTACACACTTCCCATCTTTTCATATCGATCAAATGAAAATAGAGTTTTAAATCGAAGACCATCCATAACTTTAACTCGAGATATGGAAGTAAAAGTGAGACATTGGTGCTCTGTCTTCCCAATATTAATAGTTGTTTTCTCTAATGTTAATTCATGGGACATATGGATTGTTAATCCCCAAGCAAGTCTCAATGGAATTTTTCTCTCTTTGCCTCTTTCAATTGGTATAATAGGGACAGTTTGAGGGAACACTTCATCCTATGGAACTCCAAATAGTTATCAAATCTAACTAAAAAATATGTGGGAGGTTCATGAGGGTATATTACAGGATTATATGTATAATCTGTTCAACAACCCCAAGGGCACCATTCACAATTCCTGCATTGGTCCATAAGTTAGAAGTAAGCATCACTCAAGCTCCAACAACAATAAGCAACTCAATGTCCAATTTTTCGTTATCAGCTTCAATCAAATAGTTACTACTTACTCTTTTAGAAACACTACATGCAACCAGGAGATTTAATGATATCAAACAGTGCTTCTTGTGATTGTGGAAATCATCATTTGTTGTAAACAAATGTATTGCATTATCAAATAACTTCTTTGTGGAACCATGCATTTTTCTATCTGTACGTGTCATTAGTAATTGTCAGTCTTCTAAAGTAGGATTTGCATCTTTGACATTCATTAGAAGATGTCGAAAATGTTTATGCTTGTTACTTTGTCCATCTTGCCTAAACACAATATCAAGAGTCACAAATTTTGTGAAGGATCTCCATAATTTTTTCACGGGATCATTGTATGCATAAGCAAGTTTATCCATAACACGAGGTACTTTTCCCAAGTCACCAACTAATATAAGTGACCTCCCTCCAAAGAAAACAGTTAAATGTTATGGAAAATCTTTCTGAAATAGAGCATCAATTTTCTGTATAAAACGCATCTCATCAATAAGGATGTATTTGACTTCTATGATTTTCCCTGCCATCCTCATCTTGTCTTTGCAATTTTACTCTTTTTCTTTCATGATCTTTTATTCGTTGTTCTTCCCATCTTTGTTGCTCATTTTATTTTATTTTATGGTTTCTTCCCTTTCCATTTCAATGAGTTCCTCCATTTGATTTACAACTTGCCTTCTAGTCCAATATCATTGTCGACTTCTTACATCCTCAATATTATCATTATTCATTCCCCAATAAGAGTAGACATCTTATGCTCAAATTTACTATTTATATTTATGTATCAAACAAAAACACTGAAATCAATTAACACTAAAATCAAAGTTAAAATTATTGGACATTGAAAACAAAAACAATAAAAATGCACATTAAAATCAAAATTAAAATCGTTGAACACTAAAAAAAATGATATTTAACTAATTGGAAAATGTTAACTAATGAAAAAGTGTACATTATATGAAGAATTAATAAATAATAACATAAAGAATTTATATATACATTATATGAAGAATTAATAAATAATAGCATAAAGAGTTTATATATATAAACAACTTAAATTACAACACCATAATACATTTATCTTTTTAATTTTTATTAAAATCTAATACTATTTAAAAAAAAAAACTATTATGTTTCAATTGCAACTTTGAGGTGACTTTTTATAATTAATTAATATCTTAAATGCTTTCTTACTTTTCATTGTTAATTCTACATCGGATGAGTGTGTCACATAATGGAGGGCAAGGTCTTCAGTTCTATTCCTTACTAATAAATCTTTTTAATCTTTTTTTTTTATTGGTTTAATTAGGTTAGTTTAATTTAATTTAAATATATATGTATATAATTTGGCAAAAGATTAGAGTCTACATATACAATTTTCATTTTTTTTTTATTATTATTATTTAAGAGTGACACTCCAGATTGAATTTAGACACGAAATCACACATCCACCCAATAATGAACTGTAAAATGGATCTCTAGGAACAATAATAACTTCTCAAACAATCACCAAAAAAATTGGGACCTTATTCATTAACAACTAAATCACTTTAAAATTAATCTCCTAATTCCTCATTACCTTTAGGATGATGTTCATCCTCCTCTCCTTTTTTTTATCCATTTTAATATATGTATTACAAAATTGTAAAAAATTTAGACATTTTTTATCGACATTTTACATAACATTTTAAATTAAACTTACTTTTAATATATTATAAGAGCTTTCAAACTTTAAGTTTAGAAGCAGTAATACAAAACCCTACTTTACTTTATTATAATAGCTTCCAAACTTTAAAAGCCATACTAGACAACGCTACTTTACTTTAGAGCTTCCAAACTTTAAAAACCATACTACATAACCCTACTTTTTTAACCATAGTAGACAACCCTACTGTTTTGCAACTTAATCTCCCATCAAAACTTTTCTGCGCGGTCTTTTTATAATACAACTACTCTAGTTGCACAGAAAAATAGTTATACTAGTTGCACAAAAAAATAGTTAGTTATACTAATTGTGGTGTGTACAATATCAAAACCACATAAGTCATGAGCCTTACTTAAAATAATATGGTACTGATTGTAATGAAGATTTTGATTTAATATAAATGTTTACGAGATAGTGAAATAATTATTATAATATATTTTAAAAGTTTAGGAGTTAATTGAGCCATTTTGAAAATGATACGATATTAATTGCAATGAAGATTTTGATTTAATATATATAAATCTCTACCAGATATAGAGATAATTATCATTATCATTATATATTTAAATTTCAAGATTAATTTAACTAATTATCATCAATGTGTTGTTAATTTTATTACATATTTAATTAGTTCTGTCTGGTCGAAACCCCTAAGTCAAACACTTTCGTTTAAATCATCTAGAACATTTCCCAAAACAAATAAATTATCACTACATTTAATTTACATCGTTTTTGTTTTCACTTTTCTCAACTATTTGCTTTCTAAAAAAAATTCTCAACAGAATTTGGCAGATTTAAATCCGATGGGGTACATGTAGGAGTTCTGATACGTGAAACGTATTATCTGGCCTGCATGGAGTGGCCTGCCACCATTAACGAGGCAATCGTTGTCTGCAATGCGCTTGAACAGATTGGGATTGACCACCTGAGCAGAAGCGAATGAGCCACAGTAGACATGAATGTCTGATGGACTGCAGCCAGGCTGTATCAGGCATGATATTACTATTTGGACCACGAATTGAGGTATCCCGGAAGTAATGTCTCGGTTCTGGGAAATGCTTATGTCTCTGTCTGTACACATCCCTGCAAATATAAACAGGCGACCTCATCGAATTATAAGGATTCTGAAAAGCATCAATAAATTTTTGAATAATTACAACGAGAAAATTATAGAGCTTATCAGGTTTTATTGGGAGTAATACTATTGAATAAATAAATAAAATAAAACAAAGCTTCTGCGTGCTTTTTAGGTTTCTTTGGATTTTTGGTCGAATGAGGACGCTGGAAACTCTTTCGAATAGGTTTTTCTGAAGTTCTAGGATGCCAAAAGGAACCATAAAACAGTATCATGATGGAAGTGAATCCATAATGGAATTGAGGTCCATCGCCAAAAATGAGTGTTTGAATCACATTTTTGACGTACATTGTTTCTCGTTTCGTGTAGCACTACAATGATTAAGATATTTCTCTAACGGCGCACAGAGCCCACTGTACTGCGCGCATGCCTGTACCATATTCGTTTTTGTCTTTATGAGCTTGCACACCTTTAAAGACTCTGCTCCATTMCAAGGAATTTCATACCTTGAATTGCATATTTCTTTTTCGAACTGAATAGAGTCTAACACAAACCAATTGACATGCCAGTTGGATTTGTTGGGCTACAGCTATGGGTGGAGACATCACACTAAATGAAAATTTATTTGTTTTTAAATCTAAAACGTGAAGAGAAATAAAAATTGAAGGGTAAATTTATTTAGATGAATAGGAATGTATGTTAAAATTAGTTTTTATATCAATTTCTTCAACAAAAAAAATGCATGTTATAAACGTGTATAACACATCAAGTTCGTACCTAAATTAACTCTAAAACCATCTCACTTCTGAGCGAGGACCTCAATTTGAAACCATCTAAAGTGAGAACCTCAATTTGAAGGAGGTTCGTGCCTCTAATTTTTGGATCCCTCTAGCCCAGATAGATGTATGCTAATTTACCAGGTAGAATTAGCTGAAAGGCCGTATAAACATGAAAATTGAAATCCAAGGAGGTATCTTCTAAAGATAAATCGAGTAAAAGGAAAAGGAGTCTAAACCTCCCCCAACTTACTCAAAATTCTCCGGGCATGTGAATTCTGAAAGCGCTGGCTGCCTGCAACGATCATAGCCGTTAGACCAGCAAGTAATCAGTTGAGGTTTTGGAAGTACTGCTAAATTATGAATGCAACGTAAGAGTACTTGCTCATTATTAATGAATGCAAATTATCTGGTGAAAATCGTAGGTCTTAGAATTTCAGCTCACTTGGTCTCGGAATTGCATGACTGTCATCGTAGAACCGACTTTGTTGAGCTTCCTCTAACTGACCTGGAGGCCACTGATCTATGTTCAAAATTCCCACATTATATTCTGCTCCTGCAGCATCCCACAATTAAGAAAAAGACCATAGATTGAATTATTTATCTTGAGTATTCCAAATGGTGAAAACATCACTGAATCCCTACAACGATGATAATCTGATAAAAACCAGAAGAACTAAAAGGGTTAAATATCTAAAATACTTGTAAATATAACGTAGAAAAACAGTTGTTCTGCACATCAACTTGTAAGTTGTATTGTAGTACTGCATTGCCTGTGTCTGTAATACACTTATTGAATAGATCTGGAGCTTGACAATTTGCCCAATAGCCAACTACAGGCATGGAACCAGCAGAAAAATGGTGGATGGTATAGATTCATCTTAACTTTGAAGGGAGGAGAGGATATTTTATTATGTATTCATTTTTAACTTTGGAGAGAGGTTGAGGATATTTTAAATTAGCAGAAATCATATCATATTGTATTGTATTGGTTATTATTCACTATCTATTATTTATAACCAGGCTTCCACATAATAGGCCTCTCAGACAAGGAACAAGTAAAGTGCTTTATAGCATAGATTCATCTTTATAGCATATATTCATTTTAACTTTGAAGAAAGGGAGATGAGATTTTAAACAAGTAGAAATTATTGTATTTTATGGTTAGATTCCATTAAAAAGAAAAGGTAGGTTCTAAGAGGAAGTTCAAAGGTAGCAATGCAGATCCGATTCAAGGAGTATTACAGGTTATACTGGTATGCTAGGCTTTGTAAAAATACCTCTTATGCCAAGTTCATATTGATTATTCACTGTTTATTATTCATATAAATACATCAACATAACACCTCTCACATGTCGGCAAGGAACCAGCAAAGTGATGAATAGTTATAATTATATTAAAAGAGGTTAGGTGTTTTATAATATAGATTATTATATTATCATTACTGGTAAAGTAAAATCTAGGAGGTATACATATTTTATTCTTTTTGAATTTGAATTTGTAATTTTTATTATTTTTTAATAAAGACAATTAGTCATATATTTACTAAGTCAAGATCCAATGTAACTAGCAGAGTGATGAGTAATTATAATAGCAAAGTAATGAGTAATTATAATTGTATCAAAATAAACAAATGTTTTACAATATAGATTATCTCAGAGAAAGAAGTAAAAGAAGCCTGGTGTTTTGTAACATAGATTATCTTAATTTTAGAGAAAAAGACTATTTTAAATTAGTATAAATTATTGGATTACTGTACATATTATCTATTCATCTTAAATTTGGAGAGAGGTTGAAGATATTTTAAATTAATAAAAATTATTCCATATTACTAATTACTAATTCTTAGCATGTTTATTATTTAGTATTATCCTGTTTGTATTTACATAATAAATCAACAAAGTGGTGAATTGTTATTAATAAATTCATTTTAATTTTGGAAAAAAAATAAAATTAATTGATAAAAAATATTCCATCTTAGAATTTATTCATATATTATCATTTTTCTTAACTTTGGAAATAAGGAAAAAAGTTTTTAATTTAGTAGAAATTATTCCATCCTAATATGTATTATTTAATATCTATTAATTGGCATATAGGCACACATAACATCATAGATACGCATCCACATAACAGGTCCCACAATCATGGCCAGCAAAATGATAAATTATTTTAATTGTATCAAAACAAACTAGGTGCTTTATAATATAGATTATTTTTAACTCTGGAGGGAAAGAGAATTTTATATTATTAAATTCTTTATTATTATTCATCTTAAAAGAAACAAATTTAAACTAATAAAAATTTATGTTAACTATTTATTATTCACACAGAGAGACCATCATAAACCTTCCACAGACATGGAACCACCATAGTAATGAATTATTCTAATTGTATCAACAGGAGGTAAGAGCTTTACAGCATAGATTCATCGCTTTGGAAATAAGTTCAACAGAAGTTAAGAGCTTTACAACATAGATTCATCGCTTTGGAAAGGAGGAGAAAGAGAATTTAGTTATTAGAAAATATTATATTTATCATGTTAATTATTCACATACAAATATCTACATAAGGAATTTCAAAAAAAGACACAGGAAGTTTCATTAAAAAAAACAAAAAAAAACAAGTAAATATATTCATATTACTATTCCCATTAACCTGTGAAACCTCAAGCAAGCATATTGAATAAAATCTACACATGTACACCTAATTCTAACATGGATCTATTCTTCCCAATAGCCATGAATTGAATATAATATGCGTTGCAGGACGAACAGTTTTCAGCGAAGATTCTGTCACAGACATTAGGAATAATAGTATGAATGGAAAAAAGAAGTTTTGGGTTACCTTTAAAGAGTTTTACGAGAGCAGAGGCAGAGGCTGGCGAGATAAGAGACATATAAATAAGAAGTAGAGTAGAAATCCGCCTGAGAAATAGCCCATCAGTCATGCACTCCCTGGCCATTCCAATTTCTCAAAGATATTCTCGCAAACAGTATTGCGATACTGGATTTCCAGAACTCTACACAAATAAACAATACTACTATCGGTGACAATACCATTCAACGTTCAAATATCTGCAAATTCAAACCGTTTGAACCGTTCAAAGTTCAGACCTCTGCAAGTTCGTATAACTTAAAAGACGATATGATATGTGGAGGAAAAGTAAAGCCAAATACGGACAGCAGACAGCAGGAAGGGTCTGGAAAGCACTACTATCAAGGCAGTGGGTATGACAGCGGCCTTTCCTTCTCCTTGGACTCTGTAAGATGCTCTTCCGTTCCTCTTCTGTTTAAGCTCTGGATGTAGCATTGCTCTTTTGTTGTCAAAGGGCATTTTTATTATTTATGTTAATTGCTGCATTAGATTAATTTAAGAATGCAAACACAATTGCATGAAATTTTATCTATCTTTTTGTTGGTTTTCTTACTCTTTTATTGATTACCGGTTCCCAAAGTGAAAAGCTATTAACGTACGGTACAAACATCAGATTGGTCTGATTTGATTTAAAATTACTTGAGAGTACTGGGTTTGCCCATATATTTTTCATACTTTCTTATACTGTCCGATTTAGTACTTGCTATGTTGTGCTAACTATTTGTATGTGATAAAGATTTATTTTAACTTTTAATGAAAAACATTTATATATAATAAAATTTTAGACTAGTGAAATGCATCATTTTATTAAGAATGAGAGGTTTAAAATAATTTAATTTAAAAAAGAAATTAAAAAAATGAAAATATATATATTCAATTTTTTAAGTGATGGAGAATGGATGAGAAAGTGTATATCTTCTCACTTTTATATATATATTCATTTTTTTAAGTGATGGAGGATGGATGAGGAAGTTGTAGACTTTTTGGATGACTCACTAGAGGGTCAACAAATTTAGTGTGATCCAATGGAGTTGTTAAACAAGATCAACTTCCCTCCAATGTGAAACATTCAAATCGGGTTGGAAGAAGATACCATTTCTATTTTGGGTGAATTGAAGTAGGATAAATCCAGTAATTGGAAATTTGAGGTGGTTGCATCATGTGACCTGACATTAGAGCCAGTCGTTTCCAAATCATTAAGCTTTCATTTTGAATCGAGGATGAAAAATACGAGGGATCTTGAGGATCGGGTCCTTTAATCACTAAACATAGACTTGGATGACCAATTAATCTCGGCACAAAGGAATTTATCCATTCGCTTACTCACCTTTGAAGAAGTACCACTAGACATGTTACCACGAATTTTGATCTCTTCAACCCATGGCAAGAAAGATGAAGTGGGAGGTTTAGAAGCCCAAGGCTTTATTGGAGGTATATTGTATAGTTCCCTAATGAAATGGCATTTGGAGTTTTATGCTAACTCGACTTACATGGATTTCGTCCTGGTATAGGTTAGGTTACCAGGCCTCCCACTCATATTGTTGTCACATGAATTTTTAAGGAAATAGATAATGCATTGGGTTTATATTATGATGTGGGAAATTCCTACAGGGAAACTAGATATATGGGCATGTCCAAAATTTTAGTTGGTTTGGAGCTCTCAAAAGGATTGACCAACTTTATCATTATCAAAAAGGATTCTCCAATCTTTTGTTAGTCCCTAGATTATGAAGGAATACCTTTCAAGTGTGGATGATGTCACATTTATGGGAACTTGGAAAATAATCCCCCCTCCTAAACATAAGGAAAGTCTAGGTTTGTAAATAGTATTAAGAAGGAAAAGGAAATTCTTAATCTCCTATGAAAAAGATCCTTCTAGAGATATCCCAACAAGCTCTCCAAAGTAAATCTATCCACAGAATCCACTAGTAAAGTGGATAAGTTCTCATTGGACAAAGCATCTTGGGAATCACAAAAGTGTAGTAGATCTCTCAGAATATTTGAGTAAGATTATCTCTTTTCTTTCTCCTAATCTTCATCAAAACTTTGAGAACTTGTTTTTTGGATCTTGGGAGGTAGGGTTAAAAAATTCAAATAAGGACCAACCCGTTGAATTCTTCCCCATCCTCTTAGGGATTAATATACCCAACCTCCCTCTACTTATTCCTCTAGATGACTTGGGACGATCTCAAGGGGAAGTGATCCGTCCACCTAAAAATTCGATGAATTCACCTGACCTATCAACCGATTTGGACACTTATAAGGATCCTTAATCCTCCAATATTGTGAAATATAACCTCAAGACCAGAACAAAAGGAGTCCTCATTTTTTTGGGAGGGATAAGAGGAGGTCTAGGGATACTGGAAAGAAAAATATCCCAAACCATATTAGAGAGGGAGGAAATCCTTTGTATCCATGGCTCATAAAAAGCAAATCTTGAAGTGGAAGACGATTTTCACTAATTGTGGCTCTTAGAGAAAATCCCCCCATGGATGTTTCTAAATTCTTTTCCTCACTCTAAATTGTTGAGGACTGGATAATTGCTAAAAAAAATAGCCATTAAAATGTTAATATATACTCACAACCCCTCCATCATTGTTCTGCAAGAAATGATCACAGATGGGAAGAAGGTGGTTAAAGACTTATCCAAACTCTTAGGGGGATAGAATTTTACTTTTATTGATGCTTTAGGAATATTTGGGGGAAACATCATGGCCTAGAAAAAATAATCTTTCTCACTTACTAACTCATGACATTTTTTATCATGTCTAGGGACTTCTCTTTACTCCTTGGATCTTGGAAAAGAAATTACCTGCAATGAACCAACGCCTTGAGAATGATAAAAAAAACAATGAATAACAATCCACTTTGAGGGGGAAACCACCTTTTACAATATATTCAATGTACAAGATGAGATATGATGAACCTAAGACTAGATCTCCTTGGTATGTATATATGAGACAAAGGGTACAATTATAATGAAAGGGTGCAATGAAGGGTTCTAGTCTACATACAAATATAACACTAGAAATGTAATAATTCAATATATAGGGCTTAATAAGGGGTTTTATACCTAACATGGGGCTTTGTCTAGGACTTAACATGCCCCTCCTCTTCAAACAAGTGTTATCCTCAACACTTGACTAACCACAAGTATTTTTTCATGAAGAACTCATCTTTCCATGCCACCTCTTCCACTCGTAGGTTCTTCCTTTTGACAAGATACTTTGTAATTTCTCAATTTCTCAACTGCTCAATCCTTGTTTCAAGGATTGTTTATGGTTCTAGTATGATTTTCCCTTCTTCATTAATCTCTGGAAAAATAGTTTGGATTGGGATCTTGCTGGAAATTACCTTCTTTAAGCAAGAAACATGGAAGACTGGATGTACACGTGACAATGGAGGCAACTCCAATTTGTAAGCCATAATTCCAATCCTGTGCAAAACCTTATAAGGGCCATAATATTTGGGTGGTAATTTATTATCCTTGTTTTGCTTCTTGAGGGACATATGTTTATATGGTTGTAGCCTTAAAAATACCCAATCCCCCACTTCAAAATCCTTTTCACTGCAATTTTGATTTGCTTGTTGTTTCATCCTATTTTGTGCCATAGCCAAGTTTTCCTTCAATATTTTGAGAACGTATTGTTGGTGCCCTTTGTGGTCCTCTGTCGTTTGAACTTTTGAAGTCCCTTTTAAGGGTGATGTGATGGATGGAGGATGATATCCATAAAGTGCCAAAAATTGGGACATTTTTTATGAAGTATGGAATGATGTGTTGTACCACCATTCTGCCAAGAGCAACCACTTGACCCATTGTGCATGTTTATCATAAGCAAAGCAACAAAGACCATCAGTTTATTCACAATATCAGTTTAACCATCAGATTGAGGATGGTAATATGAACTGCGAGCCAATTGAGCACCCAATCAAGGAAATAATTCAGTCCAAAATTTTCCAATGAAAATTGGACCTCTATCATTTACAATAATCTTGGGGACTCCATGTAGATTTTGAATTGTTTCCATGCATGTTGTGACTATTGTACTTTCTTTAAAAGGACGAGAAATAGATAAAAAAAAATGGGAATATTTTTTCAATTGATCCACTACTACCATGATGACATCCTTTCCTTCATATTTGGGTAAACATGTAATAAAACCCATTAAAACTTCTTCCCAACGTTGACTTGGTATACCTAATGGTTGTAGGAGACCTAGCATCTTGATTGTCTCTCCCTTATTCTGTTGGAAGACCATCATACACAAAATTTTGAACATCGGTTTTAAGACCTTCCCATAAAAAACACTTCTTGATCATATGGTATGTTTTCAAGAATCATGAATGTCCTCCTATGGGAGAAGTGTGAAATTCCAGAAGGACCTTCTGTTTGAGTTGGGAATTCTTACATAAATATAGGCGATCACGATACCATAACAAATCATTCTTCCATACAAAATTATGTAATGAACCTGAGTCCTTTTGAAGTTTTTGAATGATATTGCATACCTCTTGATCTTACTTTCATTCTATCCTTGCTTCTTCCACCCAATCAAATATCAGAAGAGAAATAGAACATAGTGAACCTTATGTTTCTTCTTCTTTCCTTGAAAGGGCATCTGCCACAACATTATGTTTTCCTTTTTTGTAGATAATTTCAAAGTCATAACCTAGCATCTTTGTAACCCATTTTTGTTGCTCTTCTAAAGATATATGTTGCTCTAAGAAGTACTTCAAACTATTATGATATGTTTTTACTTTGAAGTGTCTTCCTATTAGGTAAGGGCGTCATTTCTTAACTACATGTAGCATGGACAATATTTATTTTTCATAAATGGGTTTGAGTAAGTTTTTTTCTTTAATTTGGTTGCTTTCAAATGCAAGGGGCCTTCCTTCTTGCATTAAAACTGCACCAATGCCATGGCCTGAGGCATCACACTCCACAATAAATGTTTTTGTGAAGTCATGGGTGGCCAGGATAGGAGTTGTACACAACCTCCTTAAGTTTTTCAAAATATTTGGTTGTTGCTTGAGTTTAAAAAAATGCTTCCTTCTTTAATAATGTTGATAGAGGTGTTGCTATTTGATCGTAGTTATTGAAAAACTTGCGGTAATAATTTTCCAATCCTAAGAATCTTCTAAGTTTCTTTAAGGTTTTGGGAATTGTCCATTCCCTCATAACTTTAATTTTGTTAGGGTCCACTTTTAAACCTTCATGAGATATAATATGACCCCAAATATTCCATTTCTTTAACCCCAAAGGCACACTTGGAAGGATTTGCATAAATTTGTTGCTCTTCCAATAGTTTTTATACTCTATCAACATGTTGTGCATTCTCTTCCCAAGATTTGTTGTAGATTAGTATGTCATCAAAAAATACTAACACAAATTTTCTAAAGAAGGGTTTGAAAATAGAATTCATCAAGCGTTGAAATGTTGAAGGTGCATTAGTAAGTCCAAATGGCATAACCAAAAACTCATAATGACCTTCAAGTGTTCTAAATGATGTTTTGGGAATGTCTTCCTTCCTCATTATGATTTGATGATATCCTGAATGAAGATCCAACTTAGTAAAGAAAAATTCTCCATGCAATTCATATAATAATTCATCAATGATAGGAATAGGAAAATTATCTTTGATGGTCATTTTTTTGAGTTGTCTATAATATGAACACATATGCCATGAACCATCATTTTTTGTAAGCATCATCACGGGTGAAGAGAAAGAACTTTGGATAGGTTGAATGATTTTGTCCTCCAACATTTCTTGGATCATATGCTCAATCTCACTCTTCTATGCATATGGATACCTATAAGGCCTAATGTTAGGTGGTACAGTTCCTGGTTACAAATGAATAACATGGTCATGCTCTTAAGTAGGTGGAAGACCCTTAGGCATTTCTCCAAAAAACTTGGAATGATTGTTGATGTTTGAACATCTACTGAGCATAATTGTGAAATTACACAATGGTGTCCCTTTTTGAGTAATTTTATCGTGCTATCAAAGCTTATCACCTGTTAAGGTTTCCGTTGGATACCTATAAGCTCAATTTCCTTTCTCAATTCCCTTGGATACCCCTAATACAACATCGACACCACCCATTTGGATGGAAATCATGGGACTATCCAAAAAATACTCCCACATATTGAGCTTAATACTATGACACATCCCAAAACAATTTATGGTACCTCCATCTGCAATCATTACTTGAAACTCCGGTGCTATATATACAAATAAATTGAGATCTTTAGCTAATTTGTAATTGATGAAGTTATGGGTATTGTCAGAAACAATCAACATTGTTACCTTTTTCTTTTTTGTGTATCCTTGTATATTAAGGGTTTGTGGAGTATTGATGTTGGCCAATGCATGAAAATATATCGTTGGTGTGGTATCTTCTATATTTGGATCTTGTGATGGTTCCAATTCTTGATCTTCTTCCTCTTCACATTCTATGTAGAATAATTTATTCTCACCACATTTATAGCCCTTACTATACTTGTTGTCACAATTGAAACATAGTCCCTTTGTTATTATTTCATCTATTTGTTGAGGTGTCAACCTTTTCGATTGATTGATGTTAGGAAAGGGAACACAGTTCTCTCTATATGTTTTAGAGGTCACCATTCTAGTAGCCATATTTTTGTTTTCCACTTTCTTTGCCATAATGAAATCTTTATCTAGGGATTCAGGTTCAAAGAGACCCACCTCATGTTGAATGTTCTCATTCAGAGTTCCCATAAAGAGATCTAACAAATTATCCTCGGGATTGTTCTTTACCCTAAGACTAATCTTTTGTAATTTTTGAATGTGATCTGTAGTTGGACCTTTTTGCTGAAGATTTAACAATTAACTGAATAATGTATTGCTCTTAATATCCCCATAATGTGATATCAATTCATCCATAAAAATGGACCAAGAGATAATATAATTATTTTTTCTTTCACAAGGCCATTAATACCAAACAACTTGATAATTTTCTAAATAAAAGGATGTCATAGGTACCTTTTTTAATCTTGGCACTTGGTGTAGATTAAGGTATTGCTCCATCTGGAATATCCATGTTATGGGATCTTTACCATCAAACTTCCTCATATCAATCTTTGGAATGAAGCAGTTCCTCGATGTTGACTTGAACCCTTTCTAATGTGGATATTGAAGTGATTAATAATCATTATTCTGGGAATCAATATTTATTCCTCTACATTTTCACGATTTCCTTTCATTTTGATATCTCCTATAGGGATTCTCTCATCTAGAGCATGTAACATCATGAAAGACATGGAATTTTGCAAATCTAACATCTTCTTTTCCATATGATCCTGATTTTCATCTATCTTCTTTTCCATATGATCCTGATTTTCATCTATCTTCTTTTCCATTTCCTTTTTAAGGTATTCCTGAGAATGTGATAAATCGATTGGTTTCAACATACTAGCACTCATTTAATCAATGATTCTTTAATTGGGTTAGCCCATTTTCTAAGTCTTCACTTTTTTTCAAATGCCATGTTTGAGTTTTTATAAGGAGTACCAGTATTATTTCTTGTAGAACCCTTTGTCATGTGAGAAAAAAATAATTCTCCTCTTTTCCTCTTTATCACAAATTTTGAATCATCAAAAATGAATCTTCAAATCAAAAGTTATGCCAATTGTAAGTTATGTACCTTTCAAATCCTTTATTCGGAGTATGGATGGATGGATGACCTTTGTATTGATATATCTTTGAACCTTGAATCCTTTTGAGTCTAAAATTTTGATCTGTTGTACTCTAATATGACTTTTTAAACTCCTAGAAATTTCACAGCCTGAACCTTCACCAACACAAGGTTATAGCACAAATACCAAAATGCCTTGTTTAAGACTAATTTCATGATTAGTAAAAAGGCCCAACTTCCAAAAGATATATCTCACAAATTATAATGATTCAATTTATGAAAAAATTTCCACATTTAATTAACTATGTCTCCTTGGGATTATGAAAATTTCAAAGTCTGAAACTTCACTAAAATTTGTTTATAGAAAGATAAAAAGATGACTTGTTTGGGACTAATTCAAGGACTAGTCATAGACCCCAAATTCCACAAAAGATAAATCTAAAACTAGAACTACCTAAAAATTGAAATTTGGACTTCTAGTACTTCACTATGTTTTCTCAGCCTCCCCAAAATTTCATTGTCTAAAACTTCTCAGAAAAAAAATTATAGTGAAAACCCCAGGATAACTTCTTTAAAATTGATTTCAAGTTGTGTCAAAAACCCTATATTCCATAGGCTATATCTCCAAAATTATGACGACCCAAAACCTAAATGTTTTACCAGTCGTACTTTGATATGTCTCCTAAGTAACCTCCAAATTTCATTTTCTGAAGAACTCAACAACAAAAGTTATAGCTAAAATTCCAAGATGACTCACTTGAAGAAGCAAAACCTTAAGATTGATGCTCTGATACCAAATGTTATGAACCAACTTCTTCAAAATGATAAAAAAAATCAATACGTAATAGTCCACTTTGAGGGGGAAACCTCCTTTTACAATATATTCAATGTACACAATGAGATATGATGATTCTATCACTAGATCTCCTTGGTTTAAATATATATATAGGAGACAAAGGGTGCAATTAAGGGTTATAGCCTACATACAAGTATAACACTAGAAATGTAATAATTCAATATCTTGGGCTTAATGAGGGGTTTTATACCTAACATGGAGATTTTTCTAGGGCTTAACATTACCTGCCTAAATACATATGGGCCTTAATTAGATAGATAGACATACTAGGAAGCATTCTTCAATAGAGATTGGAATCAAAGAGGGCTCATGGTTTTTGGGGGGGATCTGAATTTCTCTGTGGGTGTGTCAAAGGTCTAGGGGATACTAGCCCAAGTGGACATTTTATCTGGTTTATTTATAGAAAAACTAGAGTTTGTAGGAATATTAGACATTGTGCCTACAAATCTCTCTCCAACACGGAGAAACATGAAAACGGGTGAGGCTAGAATTGCAAAAAGGTTGGACCATTTTTTAATTTCAAAATCCTTTCTTGATGAGGTATTTATAATTTGACAATGGGTATCTACCAGAGGGGACCCATACCATAGCCTTGTTCTTTTATAAGTGGCTCCATTCCAAGGGAAGTGATGCATGAGAATCCTGCCTCCAAAACCAACCTTGTTTGACTAGACCTAGGGGTATTGAGTTTGTTGTTTAAATGTTTAAAATTCCTATGTTTTTTGGAATTCTAGAAGAATGTATAGGATTGAGAATGTATGTAATTGAGCTATTTCTAGAGATTTGCGAGTAATTAGAGAGATATTGGGTTGGTTATATCTTTCTTGAGTATTTTTTGGATCCTAGAGGGATCTTAGGATGTAAATTAGGATATGAACCGAAATTGGTTTCAATCCTATGCGTATATATGCATTGTAATCCTACGGGAATGGAGTGGACAAATGATTGTAGAACATGCCAAGGAGTATGGACATTAAGCGACAGACTCATGCCAAGGAGTGAGAAAGGACAGTAGAGGAAAGAGGCCTATTGTATTTTGTATGTAGAATATGTACAAATGGTGAAATAATCACTCTGTTTCGAGTGTCCAATGATGTGTTAAGACCTTTGTTAAATGTATGTGTGTGAATGGTGGAGGTCTAGTTTGGATTATGTTGATTGTAGGTGCAGGTATTGGGTGGAAGGTGCACACAAATATTGTGATACATTGTTGATCATGATAGGATCAACAATGATCTTTTGAATCATATTGAAATCAAGTAAGATTGAGGAGGAACGGAGTTGAAGTTCAAATTATGTGCACAGGCGGGTCAAAGAACAAAGTTAAAACCCTTTTACATGTGAAGAGAAACAACCATTGTCTAATCAAGGAAAATAGTTAATCATGATCATTAGATTTGGCGTCGGGCCTTTACAACGCTGGGAGAATTATGACCATCAGATCTTGATCGAAATCAATAATGATCTTCATCGGATTGGAAGCAGACTAAATAAGTGAAGTGTGAAGACTATGTTAGTCTGATGTCGACGTAGATCAGACCTGAGAAGGTGCTCGATACTTAACATGTCAGATCAAATGTGTTGAACGAACAACTATTGGAAAGAGTTCGGGGTCCGGAGTCTGACAGACCGGATCGGCTAGTAAACAACCTTGTGAATGGATCGACCAGTTAGCATTGGATCGAGCACATGAAAAATCCAAGTGCAGAGAGAAGTCCAATAGTCTAGGGACGGTACACATCATCATACATGTATAGCTAGTAAGAAATCAAAATGTGGCCCACTAAGAATATGACACGTGTCAGGGTCCATTCGATAGATGGAGCATGTGAAAGTTACGAATCAAGGTGACACGTGGCAACCTAATCGACAGTGACATGTGACAGGTCCATGTTAGAAGGTCTGTGTGGTTTGGTGCCATGTCATATCAGATCAGGGTCTTGTTAGTGTATTAAGGGTTGGAGTTCTGATGATCTTGTCTCGATATACGTCACACTGACGTAAGGGAATCCACAAAGGAGACGACATGTGGATGCAACAGACCTACCGTCTGATTGAGAGAAGATCGACAATAAATATTGGAGAACATAAACATTTTGAGGTGCATTCAAGGCCGTCCATTATGTGATGATCAACGATGAGGAGTCCAAGATATTAGACTCCGATTAGAGATTGAGATCATCCATTCTGTGACGATCAACGAAGGAAAGTGAAAGGCGTAGAAAATTCAGATAGGTCAACGAGAGAGTTGAGTTCGATGGTGATAAGGTTAATCATGTGGTCATAGCATGAGGTCACGTGGTGTATGCGCTATAGGAAGAGCACTAAATAAGAAATATCCATAGTTGTGTCAGAAGTTTTTATGGAGATGAGTGTATGTTCTGAGTGCTAACAGATTGGTGTGAAACAAAGAACACAAAAATCTATTCAAGGAGGATTTGGGCTCGTATAAGAATCGAGAGCATATTGATATTGAAGCTACGCTGAGTTTTATTTATAAATCTACACATGTGGGTATTGATATATTCGGGGGGGGTTGTCATCATTTGGTATTAGAGATAATTCAAAAGATCTTTGAAAATGTAAATTGTCCATTGTAGAAGGAGGATTATGGATATGACTACGCATAGGATACAGAGTTGAGACGAAGTTCAACAGAAGGAAGCTTGAGAAAATTGTGTAGACAGGAAGACAAAGGAATTGGATACATAATTCCTTAGTGGGTTACTGCAAAAGCATTGGACATGAAGTTTTCCATTCAAGTGTATTAAATGTGGAGGAAAATATCTCATGGATAGATCTTACATGTAATGGTTGGTATTTTAAAATTAACTTTAGTTACAAATATTTGTATTTGTAGGTAGAAAAGAAGGAGTGGTAGCAACATTACAACCAGTAGAGTTGTGACAGAGGAAGAAGGAGTAGGTAGAGCTATGATGTGAAGAATTGTGGCAGAACCTTGCAACAAAGGGTATTGTAGATACTTCCAGCTGAAGATTGGAAAAGAGGAGGAAAATTTATGTTCTCAAGGGAGAGTGAGTAGGTGAAGAAGCCATAGGAGCAGAGGAGATGCTCAAAAGGTTCCAGTGGAAAGGAATAGTAAATACCAAAAGGCCATAACTCAGAGGAATATTGGAGGGGTATCAGGTGGCAAGTAGAGGAGACTTATTACAGAGGCTTGATGCAGCTCACAATGGACTAGGAGAAGTTCACAACGGGAGGAAATGAAAATGACTACTGATGGGCATTATAGAGGTTTAATAAGAAGCCACAACAGAGGAAAGGAGGATGCTAAGGAGAATAAAATAAAGAGGATGAGTCAATGGGATATTGACAGAGGATTGGATGAGTTAAGAGAACATCTCAGTTACATTGGAAAACTACTACAGAAGAATATTGAGGAAAACCAAAGACAAGGATGGAATGTAAAGAAAAGAGTCAAGTGGCCTTTGATGCAATTATTTGCAAGGAAGCTGAGGAGAAGCTTGAAGAGCTTGAAGCACAGGTTGAGTGATTAGATGAAGGAGGATAATTGAGTTCAGGAAAAGGTCACTTACAGAAGAGGAAGTTCACTTATGTGAACCAGAGCAAGGATTATTCCTTGATGAAGATGATGAGAAAATAGAGAGACCTATTTGTTGATTTTTCATAAGAGGTGATATTGTATATGAATGAATATGTTATTATAATGATGAGTATTCTATATATAAAGAACATATGGTGACCATGGTAACCATCCATGAACAGATGCGTCCCTTGGGTAATAAATATATTTATACTTTATACTTTGTTATATATATTTATACTTTATATTATAAATATTTTATTACATTAATAATATTATAATTAATAATATTGTTTAATAATTAATAATCACATTATTAATCTAGTAGAATGTCTTTATGATGTTTCCCAAACATCAACACTCCCTCTCAACGAGGGAGACATTCTACATTATGCCAAGATTACCTTTGAATATTACCTGTGGGTAGCTCTAAAATAGCTTCAACATGTCACCATGACATCCATTACCTCGCAATGCATTTGTACCTCATAAACCAAAATATATCAGTTTTCTACAGATGAGTTAAATATCTCAAATACTTTGATATGAAGATATGAAGAATACATGCAACATCCAGTCAACAATAGCAGCAGTAAATTTCAGCAACAAGTTTGCAAACGTATGTACCAGCTAGAGGATAAATTGTACATGGAGATTGAAGAAATGAGGATGGTGATGGTGAAGTTGTCTCAGAGAAGACATATTGAATTAAATATGATTTACATCAGCAACTCAAATGGACGGTTGCAGGCAACAACAAGGAAAGCAAGCATCAATATAAAGTTTGGGATCTAGGAGAAATTCAATAATTGGAACTCATGATAAGGAGATCATGAAAAATTTTGTTCCTTGGGAGTCTGATGCAGGAGAATCCTACCTCCAAAACCAAAATTTCTTGACTAGACCTAGGGGTATTGAGTTTGTTGTTTAAATGTTTGAAATTCCTATGTTTTATGGAATTCTAGAAGGATGTATAAGATTGAGAATATATGTAATTGAGCTAGTTCTTGAGAGTTGTGAGGACTTGGAGAGATATTAGGTTTTGTTATATATTTCTTGAGTATTTTGTGGATCCTAGAGGGATCTTAGGATGTAAATTAGGATCTGAAACAAAATTGGTTTCAATCCTATGTGTATATGTGCATTCTAAGCCTATGGGAATGGAGTGGCCAAATGAATGTAGAGTCTTCGACAACGCAGGTAATCACCTTTAGTAAACAATCACACAAACATATCAAAGATCAACACACCAATGTTTTGACGTGGTAAAACCCCTACGGGGGAAAATCCATGGCCCCAGCCAACACGGCCACTTGGAGCAGTTTATTAATGAAAAAGAAAAAGATTACAGAAAGATTTTACAAGAGATTTTCTCACAATCGATCATTGGAAAATGACCCTCCATGCCCTTTAAATAAAGATCATGGACCCATCGGGTGCTAAGCCACAGATCAATGGTCGTTAAGATCAAGGAGAATATGAACCGTCGGATCACTCTATGTCGGGAACATATCATGACCGTCGGATTTTCTAACTACAAATAGATACTAATGCATACTAAAGAAACACATTTTTACCTAATGACAGATCAGACCAAGTAGATATTAACTAACTCTTAAGTGTCTAAATATCCTAACATCCCCCCTTAAGAAAAACTTGGTATAGGATTTAAGGATTTACAATGGTGACACAATAGGAGAAGGAAGGAAGAATTAGAGAATATCCCCCCTTAATGAAAACTTCATGAACTCCTAACATAGATCTAAGTTTGGAAAACTTCACTTCTGTAAGAGACTTTGTGAAAATGTCTACAACTTGATCTTCTATGGAGCAAAAGAGCACTTCAATAACTTGATCATGAATAAGATTTCTGATGAAGTGCATGTGTAGTTCGATGTGATTGTCGCGTTGATGTTGAACTGGGTCTTTGGCAAGCTTGATGGCACTCTGATTTTCGCACCAAAGGATGGTCAGATGTTGTTGTTGATATCCAAAATCTGAAAGGATCTGTCGAAGCCACAAGGCTTCCTGACTTGCATTTATCGTTGCTCGGTACTCTGCTTCTGCTGAAGAAAATGAAATAACTTTTTGATTCTTACAATCCCAAGTGACAGGTCCTAAACCAAGGCTGAAAACATAACCTACAGTAGACTTCGATCATCAGGGTCGCCAACCCAATCTGAATTAGTGAAACCAACCAATAAAGGAGTCCCCCCTAAATTGTAATGTATCCCAAACTGAACTATACCACAGACATAGTGAAGTATCCTTTTAGTTGCTTTCCAATGAATTTCATGGGGTGTTTTCATATACTGGGCAACAATACCAACAACAAAGGAAAGATCAGGACGGGTATGACTCAAGTATAAGAGGCTACCAACTAACTGATGGTACAGGATAGCATCAACTTCGGGAGAAGTACATGTGGCAGTAAGCTTGACTCCAGACTGGAAGGGAGAAGGGGATGATTTACAATCGTTCATGTGAAAGTGACGAAGAAGGTCACAAGCATACTTAGACAGGGAAATAAAAATTCCTTCATTGATTTGCAAAACTTGGAGCCAAGGAAATAGTGCAAAAAACCTAAGTCTGTCATTTCAAATTTCTTCTTAAGGTTGGTTTTCACATGGTTTAAAAGTTTTGAGTCACTAACAGTAAGGATAAGGCCATCAACATAAAGGACAAGTATTATGATATGGATTCCTACTTTCTTGGTATAGACATTAGGATCAGAATGTCATCTAGAGAATCTGGTGTCAATAAGAAAGTTGTACATTTTGGCATACCAAATTAGGGGAGCTTTCTTAAGACCATTAAGAGATTTCTTAAGCAACAAACAAGGCTAGAGTCATTCTGGACATATCCAAGAGGTTGTTCCATGTAGATTTATTCTTTCAAATATCCATGCAAGAAGGCGAATTTAACATCCATCTGATGGACCTCCCATTTATGTGAGGTGACAAGGGCAAGAACAAGGCGGATGGAATTCATTTTGGCTACAGGGGAAAAGGTTTCATTATAGTCAATTCCTTCAACTTGGGAAAATCCTTTGGAAACTAACTGAGCCTTGTGTCTTTCAACACTTCCATATGATGCATACTTAGTTCTATAGACCCATTTACATCTAACAAGTTTTCTTCCTTTCAAAAGAGGTACAAGATCCCAAGTATTATTTTCCATTAAAGAACAATACTCTTCATTCATTGTTGTATCCCAATCTGGATGACTTGAAGCTTCTTCAAATGTATTTGGATCATGAGTCTTTTCAACTTGAGCCAAAAGAGAAGAGGTTCGCTAGAACTGTGAAAGTGTTCGGCATTGATCTGAAGGATCACTGACAAGACCACCAACTGCTTCTCATGTGGAACAAGCCCATCTAGGAAGCGATGGAACTGGTGTTGGTTCAGGTTCAAATGACTCATCTGGAGGAAGGTGAGCAGGCGAAGGTTGATTTTCATCCTCACTGTCATCATCTAAAGAAGAAACCGTAATAGGAAGGAACAAATGCCGAAGATGGCTCATAGGCTGAAGAAGGAACAATTGTCGAATTAGGCTCGCGGTCCAAGAGATTTTCATCAAATATAACATCTCTTATAATAATAATTTCATGGCAATGTGATTGAAGAAGTCTATAACCTTTGACATCTTCAGAATAACCAACAAATATACACTTCTCACTTTTAGGCTGCAATGCTTTCCTTTTCTCATCACGAATGTGAGCCCATGCTATACTGTCAAATACATGGAAGTGACTTACATCTGATTTAATTTTAGTCCAAGATTTTTCCGGTGTTATATTTTTAATAGCCTTTATGGGAGTGTGATTTACTATGTAATTTGCACAGTTAATTGCTTCTGCCCAATACTTCAGACTTAATCCCTTAGATTGGATCATACAATTAGTCATTTCTTTTAATGTGCAGTTCTTTCTCTCAGCAACACCATTTTTAATGGCCGAAGTGTCCTCAGACACACAATTTTATTAATAGGAAAAGAAATTACATAGGAAACATTGCAAGAGTTTACATCACAACAACTCAATACCCTTGCAATGAGCAATATATAGGCTAAAAGTCCTAACAAACTCAAGATATGGATC
>ML781992.1:417694-451561 GCA_009831015.1 Picea engelmannii
TAGTGAATCTTAACAAACAAAAACCAATGTTTAATTTTTTTTTTTATCTAAATGTTTATCAAAACCAAAGTAATCAAGTGAAACAAGGAGAACATGAAATGACACATTCAATGAGAAATTGTACAAACTAGATTGCAATATATATATATATATATATATAAAGAAATTTAAACTCTTTATATTATTATTTATTAATTCTTCATATCATGTACACTTTTTCATTAGCTAACATTTTCCAATTAGTTAAATATCATTGTTTTCAGTGTCCAATGATTTTAATTTTGATTTTAGTGTGCATTTTCATTGTTTTTGTTTTCAATGTCCAATAATTTTAACTTTGATTTTAGTGTTCATTGATTTCATTGTTTTTGTTTGATACATAAATATAAATAGTAAAATTGAGCATAAGATGTCTACTCTTATTAGGGAATGAATAATGATAATATTGAGGATGTAAGAAGTCAACAATGATTGGACTAGAAGGCAAGTTGTAAATCAAATGGAGGAACTCATTGAAATGGAAAGGAAAGAAGCCATAAAATAAAATAAAATGAGCAACAAAGATGGGAAGAACAACAAAGAAAAGATCATGAAAGAAAAAGAGTAAAATTGCAAAGACAAGATGAGGATGGCAGGGAAAATCATAGAAGTCAAATACATCCTTATTGATGAGATGAGTAATTATTTAAAAGTATTGATGCTTTATTTCGGAAAGATTTTCCAAAACATTCAACTATTTTCTTTGGAGGGAGGTCACTTATATTAGTTGGTGACTTGGGACAACTACCTCCTGTTATGGATAAACTTGCTTATGCATACAATGATCCCGTGAAAAAATTATGGAGATCCTTCACAAAATTTGTGACTCTTGATATTTTGTTTAGGTAAGATGGACAAAGCAACAAGCATAAACATTTTTGACATCTTCTAATGAATTTCAAAGATGAAAATCCTACTTTAGAAGACTGGCAATTACTAATGACACGTATAGATAGAAAAATGCATGGTTCCACAAAGGAGTTATTTGATAAGGCAATACATTTATTTACAACAAATGATGATTTCCACAATCACAAGAAGCATTGTTTGATACAATTAAATCTCCTGGTTGCACGTAGTGTTTTTAAAAGAGTAAGTAGTAACTATTTGATTGAAGCTGATAACGAAAAATTGGACACCGAGTTGCTTATTATTGTTGGAGCTTGAGTGATGCTTACTTCTAACTTATGGACCAATGCAGGACTTGTGAATGGTGCCCTTAGGGTTGTTGAACATATTATACATATAATCTTGGAATATACCCTCATGAACCTCCCACATATTTTTTAGTTAGATTTGATAACTATTTGGGGTTCCATAGGATGAAGTGTTCCCTCAAACTGTCCCTATTATACCAATTGAAAGAGGCAAAGACATAAAAAATCCATTGAGACTTGCTTGGGGATTAACAATTCATATGTCCCGGGAATTAACATTAGAGAAAACAATTATTAATATTGGGAAGACAAAGCGCCAATGTCTCACTTTTACTTCCATATCTCGAGTTAAAGTTATGGATGGTCTTTGATTTAAAACTCTATTTTCATTTGATCGATATGAAAAGATGGGAAAGTGTGCAGGTGTATCTAAGATAAAAGAAGAAGAGAGATTGAGATCAATATCTATGTTTCATGTTGGAGGGGAGGGTTACATGTGTTGGTCACGTGGTCTATGGAGAGGTGGAAGTCATCGTCGTCTCCCATCGATGCGCAGACCCTACTGACACCCCATCCAGGGGGCTATCAGTGCTAAGAGCCCAAGTAATACAATCTTGGAGGATAGGATGATCATTGTGGGTGGGGGATATGCAGATAATATCTAGTCTGTCTAGAGCCACCCCAATATTGGCTAACTTATCAGCTATCTGATTGGCTCTCCGTCGGACATGTGAGGGAATGAGAGATGAGTGAGGCTTGATGAGAGTTGCAATGGCACTTAGTCCTGTGGTAAGATGCCAACATGGGGAGATTTTGTCTCGATTAGCCCTGTTAAGAATTTTGGTGAAAAGGCTAAGAATGATTTGGGATTCCCCCTCGATAATAAGCTTATGGTGACCTTGTTCTTGAGAAATCTGCAGTCCTTTTTTGAGTCCCCAGAGCTCCACTGTGTTGTTTGTGTTATGTCCTATGCTACCAACAACAATACTCATGATGTTTCCTTGGTAGTTGCGGAGTACCACTTCGAACCAAGAAGGGTATGGATTACCTTTGGAGGCCCCATCAAAATTTAACTTAACAAAACCTGGAGAAGGAGGGGACCAATGCATGGGGATGCCTGCAGTCTGGAAGCTTTGAAATTTTCTAGGAGTATGAAGGTTGAGGTTGATGCTCCAGCTGTCCAGGATGTGCTTTTCTTGGGGAGGGCATGACATGTCCTCCTCTTTCCAGGGATGCAGGTGGATGGTTTCTCTGATGTTGTCGTATATGTGATTCCAAACTGTCTGCCAGGCAAGATGAGATGAGTGGAAGATCCTCCTATGACGTTCTTTCCAGATCTTCTAGAGGATGAAAGCCGAAAGTAGTTGCCAGATACGGTTGAGAATAAGAGAGTGTTGGGATCATATTTTGATTGTTTTGTGGTGATGATTGAATCCTTTTTACACTGGTATTATATATGTTATTGACAATTTTGAGAAAGTTTTCAAAGGATTTTGTATCAATTCATCATGGATTTATAACATGTATGTGTAATCAATGTTTTTCAATGGTTTTGAGTTACATTTAGTTCGATTTGATGATTATGAGGACCTAATGTGTGATCTGTGTGTAACAGGGTGAATTTGCAGTACTATCCTCCATCCGGTAGATCGTTCGGCACTTCATCTAGCACCCCATCCGGTATACGATACAACACTCCATTCGACATGCGATCCAACACTTGGAGCGTGGGCGAGTTGGCGGTTGGTGTATTGGTGGCATGTGATGGGCGAATCAATGACCTAGGTTTTGTGCCCCCTCGTGGCCTCCAACTACAAAGCTCATGACATCTCAGATTAGGCAGTTATGCTAATTGCTGAGTGGCTCATTCAATTTCTAGAAGCCAAAGCCATTAGAGCACATTTAATGGAAGTTGCCATTTTTAGAGGAGGTCGACCCTTCCAGTGGTCAACCTCTCGAAGTGTAATCACTATAAATACCACCAGTAGTGGCTAGACCACAAGAGAAAATTTTAAGAAGAAATTTCATTGTGTAATTGAGACATCTCTGTGAAATTATGTTCAGACCGCGTTTTTTAAGTTAATGACATAATCGTGTTGATTTGAGCTTGCGATTTGCTGTTGAGGTGTAGCCACGACCCGCTGGGGGCCCCACCAGTGGTCTGGGTGAATACTTAGATAGATAGATCGTGTGTTTCATTTGTGTAGTTATAATTCATTTTATTTCTCTGTTTTATGTATTTTGTAGTTTTAATACCGTGTTTGTTGTTTACAATTTAATTGTCTAATTTCTCTTTTGCAGGTTGCTTGTAGGAGATAGTTATTTGTCATTTTGTGTCTTTTATTTCTTAGCAAATGGCTTGCAAGCTACTAACTTAGATGATGTGCTAGAGTTTGAAATTGATTTCTGCAAGTTAAAACAGAGTAGTATTTAGAACAAAGGATTAGTTTAGACATAGTTTCTTTTGCAAGCTTTGTGTTGGATCATGTTGTCATTGATGCCAATGGTTTGATTATTTGGGAGATTGTTGGATCATATGTGATTGATGTAAATGGTTTGGTTTGATTGATGTCAAGTAATTGATTGATATGATGCCCTTGATGAGGATGATATATGTCCAAGTGGAAACCAATTGATAAATATGGATCATTGATATGATGCACTTGATGAGAATGATATATGTCCAAGTGGAAACCAATTGATAAAGATGGATCATTGCTATGATGCATTGATGAAGATGGATCAATGAGTTGTCATTGATAGTTAGATGTAGTGGTGAATTGATGCAAAGATGAATCATTATTATCTTATCATGGTTGATAAGGTGCACAAATGGATGAACTCCGAAGTGGTCCCCTTATGGTGAAATCCCTCATGGGAAGACACTTTACGGTTTGGGTTATCCTAGAAGAAATGTTGAAGGACCCATGCTTTCATGTGGAATAATGAGATGAAGATCAATGAAATTGTTGGTGAAACTATCCTAGATGGATAGTGCTTGACATGCCATTTCCGGTGGTATGTGGAATGTCACATAACTCCTCACGGTTTGAGAGTTATGGCCTTATGAAGTTGGAGGACCCCCATATGAAGGCTTGAAGCCCCAAAAGGTCAAAGAAGTAAAAGTGCTTGAAAAGAAGAAATCATTATTTAAATGATAAAGTAAAGTGACAAAATCAAGATGGATTATTTAAATGACAAACTAAAGTGACAAAATCAAGAAGGAATATTTAAATGATAAAGTATTGGAGAAATTTCTATTAATGAAAAGTGGTTAACCCTAAAAATAAGGAAAATAGGTTAAGTGACCTAGAAATGGGTTAAGTAACCTAAAAATGGGTTAAGTGACCTAGAAGATGAAAGTATAAATAAGAAGCTAGGATCTCTTGTAGATAGTACATTTGGTAAGAATCCCTTTTGTGGATCAATGGAGAGCTTCTTGGTAATATCTTTTGGAGTATTGATGGAGAGCTTCTTATGAGAGAATCTTATTGGTGTGGATCTCTTGAGCATGATTGAAGACTTATTCTGAGGAAGAGAGCGAGAGGAGGATCTCATGGATGCACCAAAGTTTTGGCAATGTCAGAGATCTTGACGGCAAAAGTCTCAGATTCACAGAAAACCCTATTTTTTGATGCCCACACGAGCTGTCTATGTATAGGGTGCGTGTACACGCGGGTTGGCTATGTATAGGGTGAGTGTACACGCGGGCTGGCTGTGTACAGGGAGCGTGGAATGAATAACCTCATGGAGATTTGTGTTTGAGATGGTGCCAAGCTCTTGGATGGTGGGGCGGGTTCCAGAATTACATTCTATGGCCTCAGATCTATCACTAAGACAATGGTATGGTTGCATTATTGTCTTGATAGATGCTATTGTTTGATATGTTGTGAATGCTTAGGGAATTCTTGCTATGGCTTCTATGATGTGGATCGGTTTGGTTGATTTGATTGATGGAGTGAGCAACACTCTTGTGATTGAGTAGTGACATGATTGCTATGGTATACTAGCTATTTATACATGATTGAGATAGCATTCATATTGATTTGATGTGGAGCATGAGCAAGCTATTGGAGAGATTGGATGTGTTGTGACTGGCTGTGGGTTAGTTTGGACAGTGGAAGACAGAAGGATTCTAAGCATATGAAGAAAAGAAAAACCCTAGTTGCTTAGAAGCAGACGCTTGTTGCATTATACATTGGCCGCGTTCACACGCGGGTTGTAGTGAGCCAGGGCGCGTTCACACGCAGGTTGCACTACTGACAGGTCACGTACCTATTGACAGATTGATATCTGTTGAGGATTTTTGCCTCATCTCAATTGGTGCTGAGGATGTAAGCTGAGTCTTGCATATATAGCTGGTGCTCTTGTAGAGTTGTACTCTATTCAATTGTTGCTGATAAACCCAAGGATTGTAGTCTGTAATAAAAAGAAAATTGTACATACATCTTGTGTTCTTTGTGTCCATTGTGATGATGACTTGTTGATGATATATTTCTGATATATGTTGTTGATATGTGCCTACATCTAACTGGTTATAAATGACAACAATGGGTAATGAATAAATGTTGAATGCTAATTGATGAGTTTTTGTGCAAGACAAAAGTTTTGGGAAAAAAAGCCCCACACTCATTCACCCCCCCTCTAAGTGTGGTAGGTGTGTCCAACACTTCGATGGATAAATAATTGCAAGTTTTAATAATTGTAATGAAGCTAGATTTGATTCTTAGTTCAAGTTATGTTTTCATGAATTTAATTAGTTTATTAATCTTGTCTTAGTATGCTAGGATAGAAGTAGATTTTGGATTATGTTTTTACAAGCATGTTAGTTTGAAATCTGAGTTTTTAATTATAGGATTAGCCCAGTTTAATTTATGAAATCTCAGTTTTAGACTTGAGTTGTGATTTTAATTAGAAGATTTATTTTGAATTAATCTTTTTAGTCATAAGTTTATAATCTTGTAAATTTACTTGAGTTAGCATAAAAGTGTGTTTAAATTAGTATAAGAATGTTTTTAATCATCGATGATTGATGCATGAAATTTAGAGATCACATGGATTTTCAGGATATTTTATGTTTCTTCTATGATGGAAAAGATTTCATTAGATTGCTTGATTCATACTTTTCATTTCTTCGTAGAATTCAACATTGAATTAATCCCTTTGAAGCTATCATTAATAATCAGATGCCATCGTGATGTTATTAGGCACCGAAGACATAATCATCATCTCTGAATTTCTTGTTATTGCAAATTAAGAATAGTCTTGATTAATTTCTAAATATAATCATGATGCTTTTGATTAAGTAGGTTAAGATTTATCCTTTGCAAAATAGAAGTGATTATGATGTTTGTTTTAAGAATAGAATTTACTTGCTGAATAGTTTTGATAGGTTAGTTGTTTGATTTCTTACTTTCTTAAAGATAAAAGAACAAAGTAATTTACTTGTTGTTTCTCATTATATTGAATAGATTAACTTGTTCAAAGTAGGGTTTGATTTTCTTCTTTAGGAATAATCCATCGATTCATTGTTTGAAACTGCTTAGGGTAAATAGTTCAAGTTCATTAATAGGATTTGCTAATTGATAAAGGTGAAAGAGTCATTTCTTAAGTAGATTAATCCTTAGACAGACCATCCCCTTAGATATACAATACTTTCTCTAGATTTTCTGCCTTGGCACATACAGTGCTACAACTCTAAGTTTACTTACCCCTGGTTGACAATTTAATTGAGGGATTTAGTGCATATAGAACACCCATCATTTTTGGTGCCGTTGTCTGGGAGTTGTCTTAAGGTAGGAAATAGTTAGGAGATAGATCATTTTTGAACCTTAGCATTAGTTTGGTGGTGAGGGAACTTTAATACGAGAGGTAAGAACTTGAGCATTTGTTATAGCAGGTTCCCCCAAACCCAATGGTATTTTTTCTTTTTGTTTGCTTTCATGAACAAACCTAGGGACCCAAAGAGAAGATACATTAAAACCAAACCAAACTTTTCGACCAAGGTTCCTTCTGACCTTTTTGGGGGAAGGAACACTCCACTCATAAAATCTGCAGACCGATACCAAAAAGGTAGGGGT
Source organism: Picea engelmannii (assembly GCA_009831015.1). Classification (NCBI taxonomy): domain Eukaryota; kingdom Viridiplantae; phylum Streptophyta; class Pinopsida; order Pinales; family Pinaceae; genus Picea; species Picea engelmannii. Next base: position 424,971 of record ML781992.1, read on the forward strand.
TAGCTCAACCCATAGAGATAAAGCAGTCTCTGAAGAGACCAAAATAGGGAGCACTATAGAACAAAAAATTGAAGCATCAATAATAGTGAGACAGGAGGCAAGACCGCTCGAGCCTTCTGTAGAACCAACCAACACAACCTTTGTTTTTTCACCACCATCAAGAGACCCTAACTTTGTAGACATCATTGACACTGAACAGGTGAATACTTTGTTTGGTAGTTCAACCAATATAATTGTTTCTCAAGTCGAAACATAAACTTTGGCACCAATAGTTTTAACTGGCTCGAGTAGAATCCCATACATCCAAGCAGTAGGGAGACCTTCCCATCAAAGGGATACATTTCTTAGAAAAGAACCTTGGGATACTTTGTTATCTTCAAGGATAAAACCATTTAGGTACTCTCTTTTTGGAAACCAAACTAGTATGGATGAGCAGGAGGATCACAATGATGTAAGACATGAGGAGGGAGAAGAAGTTGGAAACGAAACCGAAACCACCTTCGGGTTTCCAATTTTGGACACCACACATAATGTCAATATGAAAAACATTCCACTCTCGGCACTACCCACCTTTTACGGTAAAAGAAGTGAAGACCCGGATACCTTCCTATTTGAGTTCGACATCTTGTGTAGGAGCTACAATTACTTACAAGATGCCCATAAACTAAAACTTTTTCCTACCATACTCAAGGAATCTACACTAAGATGGTTCATGGGGTTGGGAGAGTCCAATATTAGGTCTTGGGAAGCCACGAAAGATATATTTATTAAGAAATACCAAGACTACTGCAAGTCCAAGGATTCTCGTAATGATATTTTCAAAATCCAATAGTTAGAGGACGAGAATTTCAAGGATTATATGGAACAACTTTCTTATATCTCCCATAAATTGAAGTACCATGACCTTCTAGATGATGCAATCAGGGATCTTTTCCTTAAAGGAATTTTAGAGGAATAACTAGAGATACTTAAATTGATGACATCAGGTGACATCTCCCATAAACCATTGTCGAAATCTGTGAAATGTGTAAGAATTAATCGAGGAGTAGAGCTAAAACATGGAAGAATGTTTGGGATGCTTATAGTAGAAATCTAAAACTAGTTAGTTCAGGTGGTATCACAAGGGTAGAGATAGGGAACCTCTTAGAGAAATTCAAAACAGATATTTTAAGCACAATAGGTTCCCATTTGGACACTCTAAAGATTAACAATAAACAGGAGGAGGAAAATGCAACAATGGGCATATTTTTCCCAAGATGCAGGAGGAAGCATTCCTCAAGGGAATTCCCATTAGATAATATCTCAGTTTGTGGCTTTTCACTGAGGACCACTCAACTGAAAAATGTCCATCATTTCTTGGTTTGTTAGCCATCTATAGAAGTGGGGATCTTGGAGAGTCCTCTTATGTACCTAGGAGGCCATGGTAGCCTAGGAGTCAGCCTACATACCCGGATCTACAGCCTCAAGTTCCACCCTACTATCAACAACCACAACAGTGGAACTCACCAAGTTGGAAAAACTGGTCTACACAGTATCACCATCCTTGGCTTCAAGGATGGAGAGGAGGGCATAACCAACGAAACCCTCAATCTCCACCTATCCTTGTGCCCAATCATCCTTACCCTCAATTTCCACCGAACATCCTGCAACTTCTACCAGGTTTTGTTCCACCACCTTTACCTCCTATTCCACAACAAAAACAACAATACTAGAATGCAAGCTGCCCAAGACCGACATTACTACTGGGACAACCACCAATCCCAATAATAAACCCACTCAACCTCTTCACAATGTTGAGATGCAAGCCTTCCTGACGTATGTTATTTCTCCTGTTCCATTACAGGAGATTCAACTAAGGTCGGGAAACGTTCTGGACATGCAGAGGCCTTCAGTAGTCATCCGGGAAGAAGAAGAAGAGGAAACCCCCAAACAACCCATGGATGACACTAGGTGGGAAGATGTTATCATTCCTAAGGATCAAGAACCCAAGCTTCCCCAAAATGAACCTTCACAAATTACGAAGGCCCCTCCTTATCCAGAAAGATCAATGATCAAGAAACCTACCACTCGATCGTAATTTGATATCTTGAATGAATTGAAGAATTTATGTGTCAAAATTCCCTTGCTACAAACCATTCAAGATATTCCAATCTATAGTAAGGTGGTCAAAGAATTGTGTATTAAGAAGCCAGGAAGGAAGCAAAAGGATCCTCCAATAATACATTTTATAAGAGAACTCTTTGAGTACCTATTAGAGCAACCTAAGGTCACAAAATATGGGAACCCAGGGAACCCCGTAGTGACCATAACCATTAATGAGGTTTCCATCGGAAACACTCTCATGGAACTAGGGGAATCCATCAATGTTATGACTGTTACTACCTTGGAGGAATTACAATTAAAACCTCTTCTTAGACGTACCCCAAGTATTTTGGAATTAGAAGATAAGACAAAGGTTATACCTGAAGGAATCTTGGATGATATCATAGTTACTTTAGCCTCATGGGAGTACCCAATAGACTTTCTTGTCATCTAGTCAAAGGATCCTACCAAAGGGTATCCCATTATTTTGGGAAGACCTTGGTTAGCCACAACCAATGCATTTATTGGTTTTAGAGAGGGAGAAATGACCATCTCAAATGGACTCTCTATATAGAAGCTCACCATATATCCACCAGCTCAACCTATCATGGAGAATATATGGTGGCTTGACTGTCCATACGAGAATGAGGACTCAGAAGAACCCATGGTGCCAAGTGAGCATTCCTGGGCACTTCAGGAGCACATAATGGAAAATGTGCTAAACTAGTTTATTTCTGCTATCACGTGTGTTGATTTTCCACAATATTTTCCCCAATTTGAGTACATGTTTGGGGAAGAATTTTAGGAACAATTGGACCCATCGATTTTGTCTTCGAAATATTTTATCTTCAATATAGATGAGTCTGCCACATCTTATACCATGCCCTACGAGATTAGTTCAGGGAAATTTCTACATATAAATTTCGGACTATATGCAGACCAACAAAAGTAGTTAGTAAGTGTCCTTAAAGAACAATCAGGGGCATTCACATGGGAATACACTGATATGAAGGGTATACACCCTGACACATGCATTCATCACATATATACCCATGGGGAAGTAACACCTGTTAGGAAACCCCAAAGAAGGATGAACCCAACACTCAAGGATATAGTAAAAGAGGAGATCCAAAAGTTATTGAATGTCAGATTTATTTAACCCATATCTGAAAGTAAATGGGTATCCCCACTTGTAGTGGTTCCAAAGAAATTAAGTGGGAAATGGAAAATTTGTGCCGATTTCCGGGAGCTTAACAAGGCCACTCTGAAGGATTATTTTCCTCTTCCTTTCATTGACCAATTCTTGGATACCCTCTCAGGAAATAAATACTTCTCCTTTTTAGATGAATATATCGGGTACAATCAAATTCTCATAGCACCCGAGGATCAGGACAAGACTACCTTCACTTGTCCTTGGGGCACCTATGCCTATAGGGTCTTACTATTTGGATTGTGTAATTCTTCTGCCACATTTCAACGAACAGTACTAGGGATATTTGTTGATCTTATTCATGATTGTGTGGAGTAATACATGGATGACTTTACAGTATATGGAAATACTTACCAGAGCCTTAGATAACTTAGAAAAGGTCCTTATCAGATGCTAAGAAATGAACCTATCCTTAAGTCATGAAAAATGTAAAATGTTGTTGACTAAAGGAGTGGTTCTAGGACATCACGTTTCATCTGAAGGGATTAAAGTTGACCTACTGAGATTGAGGTCATCGTCAGAATTCCACCCCCCAAGACTCAAAAAGAGGTGAGAATCTTTCTTGGACAATATGCCAGATACTACCGGTGATTTATTGAAAATTTCACAAAGATTGTTGCACCCATGTTTGGATTGTTAATAAAAGATGTTGATTTTCTTTGGACTGAGCAGTGTCAAACCACCTTTGAAACTCTGAAAGCTAAGTTGTTTGTGGCACCAGTTCTTAGGGGGCCCAATTGGTCTCTTCCATTTCACATATCCACTGATGCCTCTGATACTATAATAGGAGGAGTATTAGGGCAGAAATAAGACCATGAATCCTATGCCATTTATTTTGTGAGAAAGAACTTGTCCCCTACCGAGTTAAACTATACAGTTACTGAAAAGGAATTCTTGGCAGTAGTTCATGCTATCAATAAGTTTCACCACTACATCACATGTTATAGAGTATTTGTACATACAGATCACTCTGCCATTAGATTTCTCATGAATAAACCCATTACTAATGACCGAGTGACTAGGTGGCTCTTGCTATTGCAAGAGTTCAATATCACCGTCCTTGAACGGACTGGATAGGAGAATTTGGTAGCTGATTTTCTTTCACGCATAAAAAATGAGGATGATGATATTCCCGTTGATCATAGTTTCCCATATGAGCACCTTTTTTCCCTCTCTGTAAATACCCCATGGTTTGCAGATATGGAAAACTATTTGGCTACTAGGAAGTTACCATCTCATTTGTCACCTGATGAAAAGTGTAGAATTATTACGCAAAGTGCCAACTACTCTTGGGTTGGCCATGAACTTTTTTGTACTGGTCCAGACTTGATTATTTATAGATTTTCCCGAGAATATGAGATACCAGAAATCCTACAGAGTTGTCATGATGGACCATGTGGTGGCTCTGACAAACGTACAACATATAAGGTGTTACATTCAAGTTACTATTGGCCTAAAATTTTGAAGGATGCTGCCAAGTATGTGAGGAGTTGTGATAGCTATCAAAGGATAGGGAGACCCACATCACCTGACGAAATGCCCTTGTGTGCCCAAGTTATGATAGAATCTTTTGAGAAATGGGCCCTTGACTTTGCAGGACCAATTTCACCCATGTCTCGTAAGAAAAATTATATTTTGGTTTGTACAGATTATGTCACAAAGTGGGTAGAAGAATATGTTGTCGAATTCATTTATGAAGACATCTTTACCCGCTTTGGTGTTCCTCGTGAAATTGTTACAGACCAATGCACTCAATTCACTTCCAAGATGATGAGAAAATTAACTGAGAAATATGGGATCAATCACTACAAGTCTTCTCCATATCACCCACAAGCTATTGGTCAGGTGTATCCCACAAACAAAGTTCTGGAAGCTATCTTAACCAAGACTGTTCAATTGCATCATCGAGATTGGGATGATAGGCTTCTAGAGGATTTGTGGGCATATCATACCACCTAGAGAAACACCACTGGGCATACCCATTATGAGCTAGTGTATGTGAAACAAGTACTTCTACCAATATAATTCCAAGTAAGGACCTTCCGTAGTTCCGCAGAATTGAGATTAAACTTAGATGAGGCTTAGAAACAATGAGCCCCACAATTAAACAAGTTGGATGAGATTAGGCAAGATGCTGTCCAACATACAATATTAGTCCAAAACCAGAGGAGCAAGTGGCATGAAAATTTTATTAAGAAGAAACACTTCCAACTTGGTGATTGGGCTCTGTTGTTTGACTCTCGATTTAAAACTTTCAAAGGCAAACTTACCACTCGGTGGTTGGGTCCTTATGAGGTAGTCACCGTGTATGACAATGGGGCTGTGAAAATTAAAACAATTGACGATGGACAAGTCTCCTTCGTAGTAAATGGACACCGACTCAAAATTTATCACAGACCCATTTCCAAAGAAGATTTTCTACAGGTCATGTCAACTGACAAGGAATTGGCCTTAGTATATGGGGAAGTTCCCCCTTGTTCTTGAATGTTTTTCTGAATTTTTGACTGTACATATGTAAATAATTTTGAAGTATGTTGATACACAATTCTAGATATTTCTGTAGGTATTTATTTCACAAGGAGTAGACAATTTCAAGGAGACATAAAGGGAAGTATTTTCCTTCAAAATATTGCTATATTTAAACCTTGTTGTCTTCTAAGCATCAATTGAATAATGACTTGCGGTAATTAGCCACATTTTTGCAAAGATTTCCATCTTCTTTTTCTCAAGGCATCTTTAATGGCAGTTGCTCTTAAACCTTCACCACGAGAGGATATAAGGAAGTGATACCTTAACCATCAAACTTAGAGGTTACTCATACAATTTCCCCAAGATCTCTGAGTAAGTGAGTAAAGTATCTTTATTAAAGAGTAATAAGGAGGTCTGATTAGCGGTTAGCCATGGAAACATCACAATAACTTAAAAAAAAGAAGAAAGTGAGTTGAGCTTAAAGACACCTTTTTGTTCTTTCCCAATGGTACCATCCACTACACACTAAAAATGATTGATTATATCATATCTTTAGATAGGCTACGTCCGCTTAAGTACCCCTTACATCAGGACAAGATCTAAGGAATAAATAGAGGAGAGTCATCCTCTAACATAAATACCATCCCAATCTAAAAAAGAGAAAAAAAAAGAGAAAAGTTTTTCAGAGTTGTCCCCCCATCTTCTTGCACAAACCAATCTTTATATTAAAATCTTAAAATATGGTGGGCCAGTCTTTGAGGGTGTAAGAGGCCAACCCACTGGGATACTGAACAGGTCTGCTGACAGCGGGTACCAGCCTATGGTACGACTAGGTAAAACCACCAGAGTTGAACATGCTTGCTGGCAACGGGGCATTCTACCTAACGAGGATGATATTTTGACAAAAAATAAGAAATTCATAAATCTTAACCTTGTCATGATGTACAACATTACTTGTAGACAAAGCTAACACGAAGTATGTATGGTTAATCTAATGTTAATGAACTCCATAAATCTCCATTGGGAACTAACTTTGAGACTATCTTAATACTCTCTCACCTACCTCTTCTTAACTATATGTAGGATGTTCTATCCTATAGGTGGGGCCATAGTCTAACCTTCTTGTCAAACCGATATGTGAAATTTATCTCTACAATTAACAAGCTGTAAATCTTCGGCTATTGGGAGAATTGATTGGATTCCTATATTTTTTATTGTGAGGTATCACAATACTTAGGAGTGGGGGAGGGGTTTCATGAGCTGAAAAATAACAATACTGCCTATCTATAATCCATGAGAAGAAGAAGTAGAATCTTTGTAAAAAATTATGTATATTGTTTTCATGATATGGGCTATTATATCAACAATTATTTTTTATTGAAATGCTAAATTCACTGTGTGTTATAAACCTGCTATACATTTCTTCGACATACCACTTAACTGGTTTTTTCTACAGACTGTTCATTACAAACTTGTGTTACATGCCTTGAGACAGAGGAACATATTGTTATAATGTGCAAGCATGATGACAAAGCAAGTAACAATGGAACACTCTTATCCTATCTCTGCTCCTGTTCACCATGACTGTCAAAATTGTTTAAGCTGAGTGCTATGGATAAAACATCCATTACAATACGAACAAATTCCATTTTTCACAGGAGTACCATATGGAGTTCCATTTGGAAGACTATATGGGGTGCCATGTGGATGACTGGATGACACGCCTTATGAAGGATCATATGAGGTGTGCACACACAGTAATTGACTACGATTGCAAGTAAACATGAATCGTTTGAATTGATCTGCTTTCTCATTAGTAATATGAGATGGATTAAATTCCATTTGATAATTAAATTATGCAATCTCTAAATGCATTTTTATGATCAAATGTCCAAGTCGAAGACTTGGACATTGATGTAATTCTCTCATGATTATAATTTCCTCCAAAGGACACCCTTTGAATTCAAAATCGACACAGTCATAGTCACACATGGAAAATCATGTGTGATGAATTCATCAATGAATTCAACTGTTTCCACCTTGAGCGCATTAAAAATTGGAGGGTTAGTTCCAATTTCTATTTCACTCATGCATGCTCCCTGTGTTGCACTCATCCTCTGCCCAATTGTGCTCATCCTCTGCTCAAATTCACTCCTCTGTCCAATTCTACTCCTCTTCTCATCCTCCATGCTGTAACCATGCCCATATGATATGAGCCTTCCTCCTATGCCGAGCTCTTGGCCATTCCTAAATTCACAGAGTGTAGGGAGGTCTTCCTTCACGCAGGGTGGGGACCTTTCTTGGCCTTTCTACAGGGCCACAATGATGGAATTTGACTCCAATTCACCCTTAGGTTCGATGAGAGGATGGAGCGCGTGGGGTATCTAGCCTTCTTGGTCTTTGAGGAGTCAATTTCCTCAGCCGTGAAGATACCACGGGTTGGAGATCGTTGGTTCAAGCACCACCAATTTCCACGACCAAGCTACAATAGAATTTTCAAGCCTGAGTTTTAGAATTTTTCTGGAGCTAAGGGGTACTCCAAAGAATGGATTAAAGATGAGCTGATTAACCCCCTGATCGTCATCACCATAATTATTACTTATGAAGGTAGATACTCTATTTTCAAAGCTTTCCATTTTCGTCTGTTATCTCACTTCCAATTTAACAAGCCCTTGAATTTTCCCTTTTTACTTCTTGAAAAGTCTTGAGAAGATGTCTTCCCAAGTATGAAAGAATGTGGCCAATCCTCACAACAATCTATTCCACCATGGCCTCATCAAATTGCTTGTCATATCCAAGTTGACAAAACAGAGGAAGACATGGGATGGATTTATCTATCAAGTTTCAAACCCCCATCTCACAATCAAGACCAAAAATAAATCACTTGATTTAGGGACTGTTACTCCATCCAAGCCTCATTCTCCAAAGAATCCAAACCCTCCTACTCAAGCTATCTCTCTGTTTGAACAAAAGACCAAGAAACTTGTTGATACCCTTGTAGCCTCATCGAGAAAGAAAACTGAAAATCCTATTGATAATTCTCCAATGCCCTCAACATCTATTGATCCTCAACCCAAGAAGTTACAAGAGGCAATTCAACAAGATTTCCCTATAGTCCCTACGAATAGAAGAGGGGCCAATCGATTCAAAGGAGGATATTTTCGAAAAATTACCCAGAGTGCAAGTGGGAAGCTTAATGTAAAACCCCCAAGCACTTCAAATCCTATCCAAGTATCTTCTGATCTTGAAATCCCCCATAAAAGACTTAGGGAAGTTTCTGCAGAAGAGTTGGAGCCTGATAGAGAAGTAAAATCTGAACCTATTCCCTCTCATAAACCCTTTGTTACTCCTACCTCACAAATGCCTACACCAAATACCAAAGCTGATAGACTATCTACATCCATCAAGGGATTCAAGCCCTCCTCTGAGACATCTGATCATACTCCTGTCATTGAGAAATTACAACAAAGAAAATGCTCAGTTGTTGCAACAGTTGGAAGAGTGAAAGACCATGGATAGGCATCTCCACCATGATAATGCAGTATTACAAGAAAAAGTGAATTCCCTCCAACGATTGGTTGATAAAATGATCAATGACAATTGTAGCCTCCATGCACAATTAAAACATCGCAGGAGGGCCAAGACAAAGTCTTCAGAACAAAAAGATTCTAAAGCTAATCCATCCCCTCCTCAACAAGTCTAGTCATATTGGGAAATTCATTTTTGTTTGCAGTGGGAACTGCAAATCCTTAGGCATGGGGGTAATTTTGGGCTCGTATTTTGATTGTTTTGTGGTGATGATTGAATCCTTTTTTCACCAATATTATATATGTTTTTTTTTTTTTTTAATGACTAGGGGAATCGACAATGACGATAGTATCATACATGCATGACATGGGGTTGAATCCTGCTTGCTACCTTATAACCCCTAGGGAGAATCACACAACCCGCAAGAACGTCTCCTGATAAATCGAGGTTTGAACTCGTGACCTACGTAACAACACAATGCCTTAACAGTACGTTCATTGGCAACTAGACCAAACCCCTACTGGCACTGATATTATATATGTTATTGACCATTTTGAAGAAGTTTTCAATGGATTTTGTATCAATTCATCATGGATTTATAACAGGTATATGCAATCAATGTTTTGCAATGGTTTTGAGTTAAATTAAATTCGATTTGATGATTATGAGGACCTAATGTGTGATATGTGTGTAACAGGGAGAATTCCCAGTACGATCCTCCATCTGGTAGCTCGTTCGACACTACATCCAACACCCCATCCTGTATGCAATCCGACACTCCATCCGGCATGCGATCCAACACTTGGAGCATAGGCGAGTTGGCAGTTGGCGTATTGGCGGCTTGTGATGGGCGAATGAACAACCTAGGTTTTGTGCCCTTTCGTGGCCTCCAGCTACAGAGCTCATGACATCTCAGATTAGGCAGTTATGCTAATCGTCGAGTGGCTCATTCAATTTCTAGACGCAAAAGCTATTAGAGCGCATTTAATGGAAGTTTCCATTTTTAGAGGAGGTCGACCCTTCTAGTGGTCGACCTCTCGAACTTTAATCGCTATAAATACCACCAGTAGTGGCCAGACCACAAGACAAAATTTTAAGAAGACATTTCATTGTGTAATTGAGACATGTCTACAAACTTATGTTCATAACACATTTTTTAAGTTAATGACAGAATCGTGTTGATTTGAGCTTGCGATTTGCTGTTGAGGTGTAGCCACGACATGTTGGGGGGCCCACCAGTGGTCTGGGTGAATAATTAGATAGATAGATCGTGTGTTTCATTTGTGTAGTTGTAATTCATTTTATTTCTCTGTTATATTTATTTTGTAGTTTTGATATTGTGTTTGTTGTTTACAATTTAATTGTCTAATTTCTTTTTTGCAGGTTGCTTGTAGGAGATAGTTATTTGTCATGCTGTGTATTTTAATTATTAGCAAATGGCTTGCTAGCTACTAACTTAGATGATGTGCTAGAGTTTGAAATTGATTTCTGCAAGTTAAAACAGAGTAGTATTTAGAACAGAGGATTATTTTAGACAGAGTTTCTTTTGCAAGCTTCGATGGATAAATAATTGCAATTTTTAATATTTGCAATTAAGCTATATTTGATTATCAGTTCAAGTTATGTTTTCATGAATTTAATTGGTTTATTAATCTTCTCTTAGTTTGCTAGGATAGAAGTAGATTTTGGATTATGTTTTTACAAGCATGTTAGTTTGAAATTTGAATTTTTAATGATAGGATTAGCCCAATTTAATTTATGAAATCTCAGTTTTAGATTTGAGTTGTTATTTTAATTAGAAGATTGATTTCGAATTAATCTTTTTAGTCATAAGTTTATAATCTTGTAAATTTACTTGAGTTAGCATAAGAGTGTGTTTAAATTAGTATAAGAGTGTTTTTAATCATCGATGACTGATGCATGAAATTTAGAGATCAGATGGATTTTCAGGATATTTTATGTTTCTTCTATGATTGTAAAGCATTCGTTAGATTGCTTGATTCATACTTTTCATTTCTCTGTAGAAATCAACATTGAATTAATCCCTCTTGAGCTATCATTAATAATCATATGCCATCGTGATGTTATTAGGCACCGAAGACATAATCATCATCTTTGAATTTCCTATTATTGCAAATTAAGAATAGTCTTGATTAATTTCTAAATACAATCATGATGCTTTTGATTAAGTAGGTTAAGATCTCTCCTTTGCAAAATAGAAATGATTATGAGGGTTGTTTTAAGAATAGAGTTTACTTGCTGAATAATTTTGATAGGTTAGTTGTTTGATTGCTTACTTTCTTAAAGATAAAAGATCAAAGTAATTTACTTGTTGTTGCTCATTAGATTGAATAGATTAACTTGTTCAAAGTAGGGTTTGATTTGCTTCTTTAGGAATAATCCATCGATTCATTGTTTGAAGCTGCTTAGGGTAAATAGTTCAAGTTCATTAATATGATTTGTGAATTGATAAAGGTGAAAGAGTCATTGCTTAAGTAGATTAATCCTTAGATAGATCATCCCCTTAGATAGACGATACTTCCTCTAGCTTTTCTGCCTTGGCACATACAGTGCTACAACTCTAAGTTTACTTACCCTGAGTTGAAAATTTAATTGAGGGATTTAGTGCATATAGAACACCCATCATTTTTGGATCCGTTGCTGGGGAGTTGTCTTAAGGTAGGAAATAGTTAGAAGATAGATCATTTCTGAGCCTTAGCATTAGTTTGGTGGCAGGGGAAATTTAAGACGAGAGGTAAGAACCTGTGCATCCATTTTAGTAGGTTTCCCCAAACCCAATGGTAGTTTTTATTTTTATTTTCTTTCATGAAGAAACCTAGGGACCCAAAGGGAAGATACATTAAAACCAAACCAAACTTTTCAAACAAGGTTCCTTCTGACCTTTTTGGGGGAAGGAACACTCCACTCATAAACTCCGCAGACCGATACTGAAAAGTAGGGGTTAGCTCAACCCAAAGAGCTAAAGAATCCTTTGAAGATACCAAAACAGGGAGCACTATAGAACAAAAAATTGAAGCATCAATAATAGTGGGACAAGAGGCAAGACCGCTCGAGCCTTCTGTATAACCAACCAACACAACCTTTGTTTTTTCACCACCATCAGGAGACCCTAAATTTGTAGACATCATTGAACCTGAATAGGTGAATACTTTGTTTGGTAGTCCAACCAATATAATTGTTTCTCAAGTAGAAAAAGAAACTTTGGCACCGATAGTTTTAACCGGCTCGAGTAGAATCCCAGACATCCAAGCAGTAGGAAGACCTTCCCATCAAAGGGATACCTTTCTTAGAAAAGAACCTTGGGATACTTTGTTATCTTCAAGGATAAAACCATTTAGGTACTCTCTTTTTGGAAACCAAACTAATATGGATGATTAGGAGGATCACAACAATGTAAGACATGAGAAGGGAGAAGAAGTTGGAAACCAAACCGAAACCACCTTCGGGTTTCCAATTTTGGATACCACACAGAATGTCAATATGAAAAAAATTCCATTCTTGACAATACCCACCTTTTACGGTAAAAGTAGTGAAGACCTGGATACCTTCCTATTTGAGTTCGACATCTTGTGTAGGAGCTACAATTACTTACAAGATGCCCATAAACTAAAACTTTTTCGTGCCATCCTCAAGGACTCTGCACTAAGATGGTTCATGGGGTTGGGAGAGTCCAGTATTAGGTCTTGGGAAGCCATGAAAGATATATTTCTTAAGAAATACCAAGACTAATGCAAGTCCAAGCATTATCATAATGATATTTTCAAAATCCAACAGTTAGAGTACGAGAATATCGAGGATTATATGGAACGATTTGCTTATACCTCCCAGAAATCAAAGTACCATGAACTCCCATATGATGCAGTTAGGGCTCTTTTCCTTAAAGGAATTTCGGAGGAATACCTAGAGATACTTAACCTGATGGCATCAGTTGACATCTCCCATAAACCATTTTCTGAAATCTATGAAATGTGTATGAATTACTCGCGTGGTTCTAGGACATAACGTTTCATCTAAAGGGATTAAAGTTGATCCTTCTAATATTGAGTTCATCATCAGACTTCCACCCCCCAAGACTCAAAAAGAGGTGAGAAGATTTCTTGGACATGCCGGATACTACCGACGATTTATTGAAAATTTCCCAAAGATTGTTGCACCCATGTTTGGTTTGTTAATAAAAGATGTTGATTTTCTTTGGACTGAGTAGTGTCAAACTGCCTTTGAAACTCTGAGAGCTAAGTTGTCTGTGGAACTAGTTCTTAGGGGGGCCAATTGGGATCTTCCAGTTCACATATCTAGTGATGCCTCCGATACTGCAATAGGAGGAGTATTAGGGAAGAAAGAAGAACATCAGTCCTATGCCATTTATTTTGTGAGAAATAACTTGTCCCCTGCTGAGTTAAACTATACAATTACCGAAAATGAATTCTTGGCAGTAGTTCATGCTATCAATAAGTTTCCCCACAACATCACAGTTTACGAATTATTTGTACATATAGATCATTCTGCCATTAGATTTCTCATGAATAAACCCATTACTAATGGCTGAGTGACTAGGTGGCTCCTGCTATTGCAAGAGTTCAATATCACCATCCTTGACTGACCTGGAAAGGAGAATTTGGTAGCTGATTTTCTTTCACGCATAAAAAATGAGGATGATAATATTCCCGTTGATGATAGTTTCCCAGATGAGCACCTTTTTTCCCTCTCTGTAAATACCCCATGGTTTGCAGATATGGAAAACTATTTGGCTACTATGAAGTTACCATCTCATAAAAAACATAGAATTATTACGCAAAGTGCCAACTACTCTTGGGTTGGCCATGACCTTCTTCATATTGGTCTAGACTTGATTATTCGTAGATGTGTTCGAGAAGATGAGATACCAGAAATCTTATGGAGTTGTCACGATGGACCATGTGGTGGCCATTTTTCTGACAAATGTACAACATATAAGGTGGTACATTCATGTTACTATTGGCCTAACATTTTTAAGGATGTTGCCAAGTATGTGAGAATTTGCGATAGCTGTCAAAGGATAGGGAGACCCACATCAGCTGACGAAATTACCTTGCATGCCCAAGTTATGATAGAACCTTTCGATAAATGGACCCTTGAATTTGCAAGACTGATTTCACCCATGTCTTGTAAGAAAAATTATATTTTGTTTTGTACAGATTATGTCACCAAGTGGGTAGAAGCAAAATCCCTATTCAGGGCTACCAAAAAATCTGTTGTCAAATTCATTTATGAAGACATATTTACCCACTTTGGTGTTCCTTGTGAAATTGTTACAGACCAAGGCACTCAATTCACTTCCAAGTTGATGAGAGAATTAACAGAGAAATATGGGATCAGAAATTGCAAGTCTTCTCCATATCACCCACAAGCTAATGGTCAGGTAGAGTCCACAAACAAAGTTCTGGAAGCTATCTTAACCAAGACTGTTCAATTTCATCATCGGGATTGGGCTGATAGGCTTCTAGAGGCTTTGTGGGCATATCAGACAACCTGGAGAAACACCACTGGGCATACCCCTTATGAGCTAGTGTATGGGAAACAAGTACTTCTACCAATATAATTCCAAGTAAGGACCTTCCGTGTTTCCGCACAATTGTGATTAAACTTAGATGAGGCTCAAAAACAACGAGCCCTACAATTAAACAAGTTGGATGAGATTAGGCAAGATGCTATCCAATGAACACTATTAGTCCAAAACCATAGGAGCAAGTGGCATGACAAGTTTATTAAGAAGAAACACTTCCAACCTGGTGATTGGGCTATGTTGTTTGACTCTCGATTTAAAACTTTCAAAGGAAAACTTACCACTTGGTGGTTGGGCCCTTATGAGGTACTCATCGTGTATGACAACGGGGTTGTGAAAATTAAAACAATTGATGATGGACAAGTCTCCTTTGTAGTAAATGGACACCGACTCAAACTTTATCACAGATCCATTTCCAAAGAAGATTTTCTATGGGTCATGTCAACTGACAAGGAATTGGCCTTAGTAGATGGGGAAGTTCCCCCTTGTTCTTGAATGTTTTTCTGAATGTTTGACTGTACATATGTAAATAATTTTGAAGTATGTTGATAAAAAATTCTAGAGATTTCTGTAGGTATTTATTTCACTAGGAGTAGACAATTTCAAGGAGACATAAAGGGAAGTATTTTCTTTCAAAATATTTCTATATTAAACCTTGTTGTCTGCTAAGCATCAATTGAATAATGACTTGCGGTAATTAGCCACATTTTTGCAAAGATTTCCATCTTCTTTTTTTGAAGGAATCTTTAATGGATGTTGCTCTTAAACCTTCACCACTAGAGGATGTAAGGAAGTGATACCTTAACCATCAAACTTAGAGGTTACTCGTACAGTTTGCCCAAGAACCCTGAGTAAGTGAGTAAAGTATCTTTATTAAAGAGTAACAAGGAGGTCTGATTAGCGGTTAGCCATGGAAACATCACAATAACTTAAAAAAATAAGAAAGTGAATTGAGCCTAAAGATACCTTTCTGTTCTTTCCGAATGGTACCATCCACTACACACTAAAAATGCTTGATTATATCATATGTTTAGATAGCATACGTCCGCTTAAATACCCCTTACATCAGGACAATCTCTAAGGAATACATAGAGGAGAGTCATCCTCTAACATAAATACCATCCCAATCTAAAAAAGAGAAAAAAAAAGAGAAAAGTTTTTTCAGAGCTGTCCCCCCATCTTCTTGCACAAATAAATCTCTATATTAAAATCTTAAAAGATAGTGGGCCAATATTTGAGGGTGTAAGAGGCTAACCCGTCGGGATACTGAACATGTTTGCTGGTAGCAGGTACCATCCTTTGGTATGACTAGGTAAACCCGCCGGAGTACTGAACATGCTTGATGGAAACGGGGCATTCTACCTAGTGAGGATGATAATATGACAAAAAATAAGAAATTCTTGAATCTTAAACTTGTCCTTATGTACGACAATACTTGTAGACAAAGATGACAAGAAGTATGTATATTTAAGATAAGGTTAATGAACTCCATAAATATGCCATTGGGAACCAACTTTGAGACTATCTTAACACTCTATCACCTACCTCTTCTTAACTATATGTAGGATGTTCTATTCTATAGGTGGGGCCATATTCTAACCGTCTTGTTAGACCGATATGTGAAATTTATCTCTACACTTAACAAGCTGTAAATCTTCGTCTATTGGGAGAATTGGCTGATTTCCTATATTTTTTATCGTGAGGTGTCACAATACTTAGGAGTGGGGGAGGGGTTTCATGAGCTGACAAATGACAATACTTCCTATCTATAATCCATGAGAATAAGAAGTAGAATCTTTGTAAAAAATTCTGTATATCATTTTCATGATATGGGCTATTATGTCAACAATTATTTTTTATTGAAATGCTAAATTCACCGTGTGTTATAAACTTGCTGTACATTTCTTCGATATACAACTTAGCTGGTTTTTTTCTATAGAATGTTCATTACAGACTTGTGTTACATGCCTTGAGACAGAGGAAAAAATTGTTATAATGTGAAAGCACGATGACAAAGAAAGTAACAATGGAACACTCTTATCCTGTCTCTGCTCCTGTTCACCATGACTATCAAAAGTGTTTAAGCTGAGTGCTCTGGAGAAAACATCCATTTCAATACGAACAAATTCCATTTTTCATAGGAGTACCATATGGAGTGCCATATGGAGTGTCGTATGGAGTGCCATTTGGAAGACCATATGGGGTGCCATGTGGACGACTGGATGACGCGCCATATGAAGGATCAGATGAGGTGTGCAAACATAGTAAGTGACCACGATTGCAGGTAAACAAGAATCATTTGAATTGATCTGGTTGCTCATTAGTAATATGAGATGGATTAAATGGAATTTGATAATTAAATTATACAATATCTGAATGCATTTTTATGATCAAATGTCCAAGTCAAAGACTTGGACATTGATGTAATTCTCTCATGATTATAATTTCCTCCAAAGGACACCCTTCAAATTCAAAATTGGCGCAGTCATAGTCACACATGGAAAATCATGTGTGATGAATTCATCAACGAATTCAACCGTTTCCACCTTGAGCACATTAAAAATTGGAGGGTTATTTCCAATCGCTATTTCACTCATGCATGCTTTCTATGCTGCACTCATCCTCTGCCCAATTGCACTCATCCTCTGCTCGAATTCACTCCTCTGTCCAATTCCGCTCCTCTTCTCATCCTCCGCATTGTAACCATGTGCAAATTATACGAGCCTTCCTCCTCTGTCAAGCTCTTAGACATCCTTGAATTCACAGAGTGTAGGGAGGTATTCCTTCGCACAGGGTGGGGACCATTCTTGTCCTATCTGCAGGGCCATAATGATGGAGTTTCACTGCAATTATCCTTCGGGTTTGATGGGAGGATGGAGTGCGTGGCTCTCTGGCCTTCTTGGTCTCTGAGGAGTCAATTGCCTTAGCCATGGATTGGAGATCGCTGGTTCAAGCACCACCAATTGCCATGACCAAGCTACAACAGAGTTTTCAAGCCTGAGTTTTAGAATGTTTCTGGAGCTAAGGGGTACTCCAAAGAGTGGATTAAAGATGAGTTGATTAACCCCTTGATCGTCATCACCAAAATTATCACTTGTGAAGGTAGATACTCTTCTTTCAAAGCTTGCCATTTTCGTCTGTTAGCTCACTTCCAATTTAACAAGCCCTTGAATTTTCCTTTTTACTTCTTGAAAAGTATTGAGAAGATGTCTTCCCAAGTACAAAAGAATGTGGCCAATCCTCACAATAGTCTATTCCACCACGACCTTATTAAATTGATTTTTATAGCTGAGTTGACAAAACAGGGGAAGTCATGGGATGAATTCATCTATCAATTTTAAAACCCCCATATCACAATCAAGACCAGGAATAAATCACTTGATTTAGGGACTGTTACTCCATCCAAGCCTCATTCTCCAAAGACTCCAAACCCTCCTACTCAAGCTACCTCTCTGCATGAACAAAAGACCAAGAAACTTGTTGATACCCCTGTAGCCTCATCGGGAAAGAAAACTAAAAATCCTATTGATAATTCTCCAATTCCCTCAACATCTATTGATCATCAACCCAATAAGTTACAAGAGACAATTCGACAAAATTTCCCTGTAGTCCCTATGAATAGAAGAGGAGCCAATCGATTCAAAGGAGGATATTTAAAAAAACGTACCCAGAATACAGGTGGGAAGCTTAATGTAAAACCCCCAATCACTTCAGATCCTATCCAAGTATCTTCCGATCTTGAAAGCCCCCACAAAAGACTTAGGGAATTTTCTGCAGAAGAGTTGGAGCCTGATAGAGAAGTACAATCTGAAGCTATTCCCTCTCATAAACCCTTTGTTACTCCTACCTCACAGATGCCTACACTAGATCCCAAAGATGATAGACTCTATACCTTCATCAAGGGATCCAAGCCCTCCTCTGAGACATCTGATCATACTCCCTTCATTGAGAAATTACAACAAAGAAAATGTTCAATTGTTGCAACAGTTGGAAGAGTGAAAGACCATGGATAGGCATCTCCACCATGATAATGCAGTATTACAAGAAAAAGTGAATTCCCTCCAATGATTGGTTGATCAAATGAGAAATGAAAATCGTAGCCTTCGTGCACAATTGAAACATCGCAAGAGGGCCAAGACAAAGTCTTTAGGACAAGAAGCTTCTAAAGCTAATCCATCCCCTCCTCAACAAGTCTAGTCATATTGGGTAATTCATTTTTGTTTGCAGTGGGACTTGCAAATCATTAGGCACAGGGTTAATGTTGGGCTCATATTTTGATTGTTTTGTGGTGATGGTTGAATCCTTTTTGCACCAGTATTATATATGTTATTGACCATTTTGAAGAAGTTTTCAAAGGATTTTGTATCAATTCATCATGGATTTATAACAGGTATGTGCAATCAATGTTTTGAAATGGTTTTGAGTTAAATTCAGTTCTATTTGATGATTATGAGGACCTAATGTGTGATATGTGTGTAACAGGGTGAATTTGTAGTACAATCCTCCATCCGGTAGCTCTTTCGACACTTCATCCAACACCCCATTCGGTACATGATCCGACACTCCACTCCGTACGCGATCCAACACTTGGAGCGTAGGCGAGTTGGCAGTTGGCATATTGACAGCCTTTGATGAGAGAATCAACGACCTGGGTTTTGTGCCCCCTTGTGGCCTCTTGCTACAGAGCTCATGACATATCATATTAGGCGGTTATGCTAATCCATGAGTGGCTCATTCAGTTTCTAGAAGCCAAAGCTGTTAGAACGCATTTAATGGAAATTGCCATTTTTAGAGGAGGTCAACCCTTCCAGTGGTTGACCTCTCGAACTGTAATCACTATAAATACCACCGGTAGTGGCCAGACCACAAGACATAATTTTAAGAGGACATTTCATTGTGTAATTGAGACATCTCTGCAAACTTATGTTCAGACTAAGTTTTTTAAGTTAATGACATAATTGTGTTGATTTGAGCTTGCGATTTGCTGTTGAGGTGTAGACACGACCTGTTGGGGGGCCCACCAATGGTCTGGGTGAATACTTAGATAGATAGATCATGTGTTTCATTTGTGTAGTTATAATTCATTTCTTTTCTCTGTTATATGTATTTTGTAGTTTTAATACTGTGTTTGTTGTTTACAATTTAATTGTCTAATTTCTCTTTTGCAGGTTGCTTGTAGGAGATAGTTATTTGTCATGTTGTGTCTTTTATTTCGTAGCAACTAGCTTGCAAACTACTAACTTAGATGATGTGCTAGAGTTTGAAATTGATTTCTGCAAGTTAAAACATAGTAGTATTTAGAACAGAGGATTAGTTTAGACAGAGTTTCTTTTGCAAGCTTCGATGGATAAATAATTGCAAGTTTTAATAGTTGTAATTAAGCTAGATTTGATTCTCAGTTCAAGTTATGTTTTCATGAATTTAATTGGTTTATTAATATTGTTTTAGTATGCTAGGATAGAAGTAGATTTGGGATTATGTTTTTACAAGCATGTTAGTTTGAAATCTGAGTTTTTAATGATAAGATTAGCCCAGTTTAATTTATGAAATCTCAGTTTTAGATTTGAGTTGTGATTTTAATTAGAAGATTGATTTCGAATTAAGATTTTTAGTCATACGTTTACAATCTTGTAAATTTACTTGAGTTAGCATAAGAGTGTATTTAAATTAGTATAAGAGTGTTTTTAATCATCGATGATTGATGCATGAAATTTAGAGATCACATGGATTTTAAGGATATTTAATGTTTCTTCTATGATGGCAAAGCTTTCATTAGATTGCTTGATTCATACTTTTCATTTCTCCGTAGAAGTCAACATTGAATTAATCCCTCTTGAGCTATCATTAATAATCAGATGCCATCGTGATGTTATTAGGCACCGAAGACATAATCGTCATCTTTGAATTTCCTGTTATTGCAAATTAAGAATAGTCTTGATTAATTTATGAATACAGTTATGATGATTTTGATTAAGTAGGTTAAGATTTCGCCTTTGCAAAATAGAAATGATTATGAGGTTTGTTTTAAGAATAGAGTTTACTTGCTGAATAATTTTTATAGCTTAGTTGTTTTCTTGCTTACTTTCTTAAAGATAAAAGATCAAAGTAATTTACTTGTTGTTTCTCATTAGATTGAATAGATTAACTTGTTCAAAGTAGGGTTTGATTTACTTCTTTAGGAATAATCCATCGATTCATTGTTTGTAGCTGCTTAGGGTAAATAGTTCAAGTTCATTAATAGGATTTGTCAATTGATAAAGGTGAAAGAGTCATTGCTTAAGTAGATTAATCCTTATACAGACCATCCCCTTAGATAGACAATACTTCATCTAGGTTTTCTTCCTTGGCACATACAATGCTACAACTCTAAGTTTACTTACCCCGAGTTGAAAATTTAATTGAGGGATTTAGTGCATATAGAACACCCATCAGAGAGTGAAAAATTGAGTCTCTCCAACCTTCTAAGGCTTCCCTGAGCCCTTCGCGATTGTGATCCGTTTTGCACATGAGAATGGCGCATTGGTCCCAAATTTTCGAACTATAGGAACAAAGATTAAGCAGGTGATTTTGGGTTTCTAAGTCTTCCAGGCATAAAGGGTAGACAAAAGGCTCGACAAAGACTCTTTTAGTTAGATTTTCCCAAGTGAGGATGCCTTTATGAGCAACAAGCCAGAGGAATGTACAAATTTTTGGCCAATGTTTGTTCCTCCATATTTTCTCCCAGAAGTTCTCTTGGGGCGAGAGGTGGAAGGTTGTCTTGATGCCATAAGCTTTTTTAATGGTGAAAGTGCCCTTTGATGAGTGTCCCCATATAAGGATGTCCTCTCCTTGAATAATTTTCATTTTCCTAGAGATGATTAGCTCATGCCAAGGATGAAGATCCACGTTCGCTGGTATGTGGAGTTCCATATGAGTGGAATTCCAGTGGTGCCATGTTACCCCACGGGGGTTCTCCTACCAATAGTCTGCGACTGTGATTGGACCTGCCTGTGTGGTAGGGTCCAAAAAGTGTTCTGCCAAAGGATATTTCTCTAGAGAAGGCCATTGGTGCCAGGAGTCATACCAGAAGGAAGTTGTTCTTCCATTTCACACTTCCCAGAAGGCATGGTCTGCAATTAGGGAGTGGTTTTTCTTGGCATCATTCCAGATCAAAGATCCCAAGGAGTTTTCATTCTAGTGGATTACATGCTTCTCTTGAATGTTTTGTGCACATTTCTTTCTCCAAAGTCGAGCCCAGAGGTGTTTGGGTCGCTTTAGCCACCTCCACCAGATCTTGGCACTGAGAAATTTATTGAGAGTGGCTGGGTCCCGTAGTCCAAGCTCGCTAGTTAGCTTGGGTCTACAAATCTTGTCCCTACTAATCAGCGCTATTTTGCTATCATTCTTGGCCCCTTGCCAGATAAAATTTCTTTGTAAGGTTTTGATGGCGGTTAAAATGCAACTGAGTGCTACCAACGCGGAGAAGGAATAGATGGGAAATATTTGAAGGACAGACTTGAGAAGGATGAGACGATTGGGAAGATTGAGCATGCGAAAAGTCCAGGAAGAGAGCCTTTTTCCCAGGGAGGAAAGGAGCAACTCCCATGAGTTGTTTCATAGAGCTTTGTTTATAAGGGGAATGCCAAGGTGTTTGGATGGAAGGGAGCTACGCATGAATCCCATGAGGTTAGTAATATGAAGTTGCACATGGACTAGGGTGTTAAAGAAGAAGATTTGGGATTCTTCTCAATTGATGTCCATTCCTGAGGCTTCACAGAAATTTTGAAGAATAAGGAGGATTTTCATTGCTTCTCGTACATTTGGGGAGCCCAACGTTAAGTTGTCATTGACAAACTGGCTGTGGGAGATAGGGGGATCTAATCCATGTAGGGGGAGTCCTGTCAGGGATCTATCAGTTATAGATGCCTTAATGTAACGACTTAACCCTTCTTCCATAATGATGAAAAGGAAAGGGGACAGGGGGTCCCCTTGTCATATTCCACGAGAAGGTGAGAAGGGGTGGGAAGGAACACCATTTATCAGAATGGAGAAAAAAGCAAAGGAAGTGAGATTTAGAATCTAATCAATCCAGTCAGGGGCAAAGCCAAAAGCCAACATAATGGATTTCATATAAGCCCAACTTAATTTTTCAAAGGCTTTATAAAGATCTAGTTTTAGTAACATACCTAGAGTGCCTGTACTTTGGAGGGAGTGGATAACTTCATGCGCAAGGATGACATTGTCTAGAATTTTCCTCCCTTCCACATAACCAATCTGTTTGAGAGAAATGATGAAAGGAAGGAGGGGCTTGAGATGCCGAGAAATCACTTTTGTTAACAACTTATAAATAACATTGCAAAGAGCAACTGGTATGAACTTCTTGGGGTGAGTGACTTGTTATTCTTTAGGAATGAGGGTGAGGAAGTGGTGTTGAGGGCGGGGAGAACCTATCCAGAGATGTGAGAGAACTTAATGATTTCCCAAACCTCCTCTCGTATCATGGGACAATAGAAGTGGAAAAAATATGTCGTGAAGCTGTCCAGACCAAGAGCTTTACCTTCAGGAGTGTCTTGCAAAGATTGGTCTACTTCTTCGATCGTGATTGGTCTTAACAAAGCTTCATTCTGTTCCTGAGTGATGATATCTGGAATGTGTTGTGTGATCTTTTCTACTATAGGAGATCTGTCCGGGGGGGCTTAGACAATAGGTCTTGGTAGTATGAGACCATTTCCTGCTCGAGATCTTCATGTTGTTGTAGCATTTGACCTCGATCCATCACCAAGTGAGTGATTCTTTTGATGTGCCTCCACTAGATGGTTGCTTAGTGAAAGAACTTGGTATTTCGTTCCCCCTCTTGAAGCCACTATACTCGAGACTTTTTCCTCCACAAAAGTTCCTCTTGAGTTCGCCTTTTCTCCAACTGATGCTTGACTAAAGTTTCCCGCTCTTTGATTTTGGCCATGAGACCTTGATTTATTATTTGGATTTGGAGGAACTCCGTTTGATCATTAAGATTCCTTTGGGCCTCAAAGATGTTCCCAATGTTCTTTTTGTTCCAGAGATTGAGCCAATGCTTAAATTTTTTTAATCTTTGTTGAAATCAGAACATCTTGGAATCGTGTGGGATGGTTGTTTCCTTCCACCAAGTTGGGGCCAAGGCTTGGAACTCAGGATGAGTGATAAAAAATCACTCGAATCTGAAAGGATTACACCCAGGGGTGCCTGAAATGTCCAACGAGAGCTGGACTGGCCAATGATCAGAGCCAGAGGAGTCCAGGATACTGGCCGCCAAAGATAGTCCATCCATCAAGAGGGATTCAGATATGAGGAAGCGATCAAGGAGACATGCCACTTGTTGGGACCCCAAGTGTCAGTTCGTCCAGGTAAAGCGATTTTTTTGAGTTTCCAGATCTATGAGACAGAGCTGGTCAATTAATGATTGAAAGTGCACACATTCCACCTCAAGTCTACGAATTCCCCCTCTTTTCTCATCTAGATTGCAGATCATATTGAAGTCACTGCCCGATATCCATCTATGGTCTATGGTGAGGGTAGCCAACCATTCCAGATTACAAATGAAGTTTAGCTTATCCACCTGAGTGGTTGGGCCATAAACACTGGTGAATTATCTTGGATTATTAGATCCAATAAGCATGGATTCCACCGAAATTGTCCATTTAGTGGTGAATAAATTCTCCAAAACCGTAGAGCTAGGGTTGCAGAGAATGGCCAAACTCCCAGCTGCGCCTATGGAGTTGATGGTCATTATTTTTCCTATTTTCCAGCATCTGGAGAGGATTTGAGTCATTTCTTCTCCTGCACATTTTGTTTCTTGAAGTAAAATAATGTCTGGTTGTTCTTCTATGATACGATCATGTAGAAGCCTTTTCTTTCTACGACTGTTGAGACCCCGTATATTCCAAGAGATAAGCTTCATGATGAGGATGGGGAGGGGAGAGCGGGAAATCTATCTGAGATGAGATGTATCTGACCTAAGTTTACAATGAAGTGGTTGATTTCCTGTATGAGCTTTTGAGTTGATTTTCTCCCTCTTCTCTTTTCCTCCTTCAGAGGCTTGCGTGATTCTTTCCGTGGGATGCCCTAGATTCCCAAGCTCGAACTAGAGCTTGCTGCAAAACTCACTGAGGAGTTGAGGAATACCTTATAGACTTTGCGCAGTTGGTCCAGAGGGATAGTATATAATTCCTTCTTATGATAGGCCTGTTCTAAATGCTCCAATTCTATTCCCACTAGGTCGTGTTCATCCAGGTCCATTTCAGTATCTTCATCTTTAGGGTCGGACGTGTCTCCAAGATTGGATTGGGGGGGGGATATGGACGAAGTTGTTCCAAAACTGGGGTTCTTGTTGTTGTGCCTTTTGTGTTGCCTTGAGTTGCGGTTTCTTGAGGAGGTATCTGTGGCTCGTCCATATCTTCAGGAATTTGTTGAAGGAAATAAGGAATTGTTGGAGGATGGTTCCTTGTTAGCAGTTGCATCATTTTTCTGGTAGTTTGGCATCGCCTTCCATCCACATGGGTGAAGTCGTCTCTTATTTTGTTTGCTTTTGGGTTATCGACTCTGCCCATAGTGTTCAAAGGACAGTCCTTAGAGAGATGCCCATGTTCATGGAATTTTATACAACGAACGAGTATGTGCTCATAATCAATAGTTTGAGACCATTCTTCATCATGATATTCAAGGGTGATGGAGCTAGGGAGGGGCTTTGAGATATTGAGATAGACACAAATACGAGCATAAGAAGTATACTTTCTCTTCTTGGTTTCTTCATAGGACTTGACATAAGACCCAATGGTTTTTCCTATGCTCGCCAGGATCTCTTCTAACCATAAATCTTGTGGCAAAGAATATAGACGGATCCATACCAATGCATGTGCAAAGTCTTCTTTTTCAGGGCTAAATTTCTCCATCCAGAATCGCAGAAAGAGGCCAGCTGAGTTGAAAAAATAAGGCCAGAAGAAGCCCTTTGAGCTTAGTTGTAGGTCATAATGTCCTTTGGGTTTCCACTAGTGGTGTATCCATTTAACGAGCTCATGTTTGGAGGGCCAAAGGCCTAGGAATTTTCCCACTAACGCATAGTCCCTCATGTATTGTTTTTGTTCCTCGATTCTGGGTGTGTTGATCACATATTTCGGTGTTGATGGTGCCTGAGGGATGCATTTGTCAGGTTCCTATGGATGAGTTGTTTTCGTTTGAACTGGTCCGTTGTCAATCTCCATTTATTTTCCTTTCATTGTGCCTTGAAAGAAAACTATGAGTGTTGGTCCAGTGGTGGTTCAAAGGAGGGTCGGCATAAGCCCCTGCTTGTATGCTCCTGCACAAATTGTTTGACTGTAGGAGGCACCTCATGACCCTCCCTATTTTGGAATCATGGCTTTCCCCGCCAGGGGTGGCGGAAGAGAGCAGAGGGTCAAGCAAAAAAACCCTAAACCCTAGAAGAGCCTGCGCATCTTTTTCTTTGTTCTCAACATGCAATACATTACTCCTTAACGAGTTCATTATATTCAAATATATGTTAAACTATATATGTTCATCATATTACGTTGTTATTATTCATCTTTCTTTTTTTTGTTACTATTCAATGTTAAGAACCAAATACCAATATAACATAGAAAAACCTTAGAAAAAGTACTCAATGCCTTGAAAAAGAGATAATTTCAGATAATAAGCCTCTTCGAGGGGGCAACCTCCTTTTACCCCACTTAAATGTTCAAGTACAAGATGATTCAAAATGAAAATGTC
>ML781992.1:455348-482649 GCA_009831015.1 Picea engelmannii
GAGATCAAAGAATTGCTCCATATGAAGTATCCATGTGATTGGGTCCTTGCCATCAAACTTCCTCATATCAATCTTAAGAATGTGGTTGGTCTTCAAACCAAAGTTGGAGTTTCTCCATTCTTGATTCACCTTCCTTGTGTCCTCATTATGAATTTCATGGGATGCATTTTCACTTTCATGTGTCTTCTCTGTTACGAAAATTTTCAATACTTCCATGATCTCTCCTTTTAAACCATCCATCTTAGTATCCAACTTAGCTTCCATTGAATCCATCTTAGTATCCAACTTAGCTTCCATTGAATCCATCTTATTTTGTAGTTCATTTATGTCCCTATGCATTTCTTCACCTTCATCAAGAGTCCAAGTAGGATTTTCTAGAGGCTTAGTTGGTGTAGACGTTCCCTTTTTTGTGGCATGTTGGCCAAGTATCACTTTTGAACCTTGATTTTGAGGTGGTTCTGCTAGACAATATTTCTTCTTTTGTATCTCCCAAGTTTTAGCCCTTCTGGGTATGAAAATTTCTTTTATGTAGTTCTTTGATATTTCTTCTCTGCAATGCCACAGGTTTGATCAAAATTGGATGTGCCAAGTGGAATTTACGGTAACTTCCCCACAACTTGTCGATTTTTGTCCTTTCCAGGAGATTTCACTTGTATAGCGTGCCTTGCACAAAATAATTAATATAAAATTCTGAAACTTGCACCATAAATACTACAGACTGTCCACGATCCAATGAAACCAGTCCCACTCAATTTGGATACTCTAGGAAGAAGTTATGATTGTTTTACCCGGAACACCTTCTTGAGACTAGTCAATAGGACTAGTCATATACCCTATCTTACATAGGGTGTATCTACAAATTTAAGATGACCCAGAAGCTGAAATTTTTACCACAGATACCATACTAATTTCTGTAAATAGTCTCCAAAGTTCAGGGTCTGAAACATTAGGGAAAATTTTTTATAGCGAAAATGCTGCAATGACTCATTTCAGGATGATTCCAGAACCCTATCTTGTACAGGATGTATCTCTGAAAGTATAAGGCCTCAGGAGATGAATTTTGAACCCAACACACCTTGATCCGTTTACTAAATATCCTCAACGATGTTTCTTATGAAACATTGTAGAAAAAAAGTTATAGCGAAAATTCCATGGTGTCTCAGATGTAGCAGCGAAACCCCAAGACCTTGAGCTCTGATACCATATGTTAAGAACCAAATACCAATATAGCATAGAAAAACCTCAGAAAAAGTATTGAGCGCCTTGAAAAAGAGATAATTTCAGATAATAAGCCTCTTCGAGGGGGCAACCTCCTTTTACCCCACTTAAATGTTCAAGTACAAGATGNGTCTCCTTGGTATATATAGGAGACTAGGAGGTATAATTACAACTAATGGCCTAAAGCCGACATAAATAAAATAACATTACTAAAATAATATGCCCCAATTAAGGGGTAATGAGCCAATATTAGGGCTTAACATTCAACTTTATAATGATGTAAATTTACTAAAGTTTTTTTGTTTTTGTTTTGTGACATTTTTAATTATCACACTAAAATATATACAACATCAAAGATGATACTTATTAAATATCATTTAAAGAAAACATATATACACAATATGAACAATCTGAAAAAATTGGACATGGTTGCACCGATTGTGACTGTAATGAGTGTAGACACATCTTAACTATGGTTCTACGAAGCACCTAGGGATCAAATCTCTCGAAGTGCAAACCCTTCCTCCTTAACTCGTTTTAGAGTGCAAAAGAAAGAGTTTGCACCTCGAGAAATTTTATCCCTCTCAACATTGATCAACAAATGTTTGGTGATTATCAAAAAAATATTGTAGGATATGGCCATTTTCAATCTTTGATATAAACCATATCACATTATTATTAGAGAAGATATCTAGCCTATGTGAGTAAGTTGCTTTAATTTCCACCAAGACTATAAATAAATCCAAAGTACAATTATTATATATTTACATCACATGCACATTGTATAAACTAATGTGTTTGAATTATGAAATTAGAACCAAACAATTAAAACCATTAAAACTAATCAAATACTTAGTTATATACAAATATATAGTGATAATTATGTATATATTTAGTAGATATCTTATCATTTTCATGATGGCTGGGGACAGCGTAGGTGTGGTAAATCTACATATTCATATTAATAAAAGATTAATATGTTCGTTAAAACAATAACGATAATGGATGAAATTACTGAAATACTTAGCAATATTAATATTGACTACATTCTATTAACTAACCCTTAAATATATATTAATAATTATTTCCATATCTTGTCAAATCAAAACCTTTATTGCAATCAGTCAAAATCTTCATTGCGGCCAATATCATTTTTCGGATGCCGCATGATTTGTGTTGTTCTGATATTGCACATGGCACAGTTATAGTACATTCACACAGATTGATATATTGTACGTTCTCTACCAGAGAAGGACATGCACGTTTTAGAGAAAATATGTTCTGTCTTAGTCAGTACAACCTCAACCTCGCCATTTCAATCACTGCGTGCACATGAGAGGGGCCTGGAATTTGATGTTCCACGGGACGTTTTTTTTTGTTTTTAAACGTATTTGACACGTGGATACAAAATCCACACGTCAAAATTTATCGGTATAAAAATCCCCAACCTGTCAGTTTGACGTTCCACTTCATAGTGTACCCGTCATAAATTCTAGGTGCTTAGTTTACTATAGTGTGTCATCTACCTAGGCCTCACACTGAAGAGGGGTTGGGTAAAGGTTTGTTGGAGGATTAAATTTAACAATAAACAAAATTTAATTAGTTTCAGACTCCCAATCCTTGAAATTTAATTAGTCCATACTCCTAGTTCACATAAAGTGTTAATAGTTAATTGAATATCCATTCACTGACCTACTCAAATTTACATATAACAACACAAGACAATTTGACACTCATGAATTTGGGGTAAAACGTAAAATGACGGGCATGAAAAACAAATGACCATCATCAAAATTTCACTTGACAGGTAAGATAAATTTGAAATTCAGAGGGAGTAGGGCAAGCATTAATATTGTAGTAAATCGTGTGTAAATTAATTAATTTGTACTGTAAAATTACAAAAGCTTTTGACAGCGAGACACTTCCATCCCATTCAAAAAACGTTTTTGCCATAAAACAGTTTCATCCCATTCAAAGTTTTAATTACATTTTCAAGTCACTCCTGATTTTCATAAATTGAATTTCTTCTTAAGAAGTCACAAACTCAAATCTAAAAGGATAGCGTATGTACACTTGGCAGACTTTAAGATTAAAGATTGGATAATGCACAACTATAGACTTTAAGATTAGAGATTGGATAATGCACAATTATAAAAACATTCCTCTTTACATTTAGGAGAATCTTGAATAATTTACATCCCCCATTCTCTCCAAAAAAAAACCCAAAATGTAGAACGTTTAGCCAACACAATTTTTAATACCATATTAATGAATGAGATTTACTCACAATCTAGATAAAACATCCCTTTACATTTAAGAAAATATCGATGTGTTTACATTATTGGCATGAAGATTTTTTGAGTATGAGGTAAAAATGTAAATGAGTATAATATCTTAACTTTATGTATGTAGTTCCCCGGGTGGGGTGCCACGAAGCACATGGCGACCACATAGCACAACCCATACATCAACCATTAATATGGCAGGTCGGCTCCCCTCCCCTCACCATTAAATGGGAGAACGCCATAACTGCCCGTCAAGCAGTGAAGGACTACTCCCTCGCGCGAGCAAAGTGACAGACATGAAATACAATGGATGAGGGACATTTGAGGCAACGGTCATGTCGAACCTCTGTGTTATTATCCAGCAAAGCAGAGAATGGAGCCATTTCACCTTGGCATTCCACTAACCTGGAAGCTCTGCGCACTGGTGCAGCTACCATAGGGCTTCCAACACTCTCATGTTTTTCATTGGCACCCTCCCTTGCTCCTCCATGCCGAGGGAAAGAGGCAGGCCGCGCCACGACCCTGCCTGGCACAGCTTCGTCTCTAGACAGAGGAGGAGGCAACAGTTAGAGCATGCCTTATCCATAGCCCACACTCAACGCAGGGAGAAAGAAAGGATGCCATCAATAGCGTATGTGGAGGAGGTGATTCTAGAGGAACCAATCCAGTTCCCTCTGGAATCCCTCCTCTTCACTGTTCCAGACAATTGGCAACCTCCCATCCAATTTCTAGCAGGCACTAGTGCACCAGATACAGACCAGCCAATGCGGGATGCAAGGGAAGAATACACTTGCATAATTGAGGAGGAATTCCCCGATGAATTCCTCCACCTCGACCTCGAGGATGCCACACAATTTAAAACTTTAGGTGAATTCAAAATTTCAAGTGAGGTAGAGGCAGTGGAGGAGCATGGGACGAAGGAGAGGTTCGGGATGGCGAAGGACAAGGAAGGGGCACAAGAGAATTCAGGCGAGGCAACGCCAATCGATGGTTTGGAGGTGGAGGGTGGCCTAGTCCTGGCACCACCACCAATTACGACAATCCCAAATCTCTACCAAGAACCACCTCCATTTTTCCACCCGGAGCAGCTTGTGCTCATGTTTGAGCTTAGAAGCCAGATGGCGGATCAAATTCATCGCGACATCCTCATGCATCAATGTATTGATATGTTGTACAAGGCGTACTCAAATGCATCAGCAAGCCATAAATGCTTGACTTGCGCCAAGCCATTTGTGCTCCAGCCTAGGAATGGCCCTCTCAGCGACGACCCCAACGACGCAACCTCTGATGCAAACGGGTAACTCTGTGGCTTGGATTTCAGTTCGGTTCCTTGCGTTGCTACAACGCAATTTCAATTTCATGTGTAGGTCCTTGTTTAATTTCCAGTTTAGTCTTCATGGCTGCTCTGAACAGTGGTGCACAGACTCAAGTTCGTCACCTGCCCTGGTTTCTGCTTGGCAGGGCAGATGGCGGTCTGCCAATTTTGACAATGACATCACAATCTGTCATTTGTTTGGAACAATTGGCAGACTATTGCCATGTGTTTTTTTGTATTGATAAAGTTTTAATAGGATTTTCCCTCTCTCTTTTTATTTACAAAAAAAAAAACTTTATGTATGTAGTTACTTTGAAGTGGATATTTGATTCTACATGACAAAAGCTCTTAAGAATTAGGAGTGGATTATTTTAAGTGTGTTGGTTTTTCTTGAACAATAATGATGAGTAAATTTTAATAAATATTATCACCGAAAAAAATAAGATTAATATCAAGATAAAATTGTTTTTTTTCAAAAATTAAAATAATAATACAATATTAATTTGTTGCTCATTTTTATTATTTTATTATTTTATGTTTTTATTTTATTTTAACGTGAATTCTCTCACACATATCAATTAGATTTAATATAGTTGTATTAGTTATAGCTATAAAAAACAATTGATTATTTATGAGATAGATTTTTATTTCACCATATTGGTAATATTATTATTTTTCATAATTTATTAATTTATGAATTTTATTTTTTATTTTTTATTTTTAAATTAAATTAAATAATAAAACAAACAGAATGATTTGTTTTTATCAATTTTCTTAAAAAATTATAAATTATTTTTTTCATTATCATTTAAATAATACATTATTATTCCATTACTTATATCTAAAAAAATTCCTTAACTGTCATTTAAATAATATATTATTGTTAAATTACCTATATCTAAAACTTTGGATGTTAAATCCCAACGATCATGTAAATCTTTATTTTTGAATGAGAACTCTTCCTTCCATCTTCCGTTGTTTGAATCCTTCATTAATTCTTTATAACTACAAGCGTGATAAATTATTCTTACTTACAATCAATATATTGTTATTATAATTAATCATATTTTAATAAATTTATAATAATAATATTTATTGTATTCTAAAATTAATAAATTTTATATATTAAATAATGTTTAAAATATTTTCAATTTATTAAATTGAGAAAAAAACTATGTTATTTTACCCTTTTTATATTTAAAAAAATTAAGATATTTTTACAACTTTTAAATTTAGATTTATCTAACTTAATAGAATGTCAATTTTAAATAAAATGTTAACCTTAAGATCATATATATTTATACATTATTAATTTTTAAAAATAAAATAAAATAAAATTCATGAAATTTGTTTTTAAAATAAGAAATAATAAAAATTAATTAATTAAAAACACATTTTTAATATTAATATAAATAAAAAATAACTTTAATATAAAATCATAATTAATATTTAAAATTTTATATAATTTTTTTATTAATTATAATTACATAAAATTATAAAAAATTAATTTATATTTTTTATATCTATATTTTAATTTAAAATTAAATAATATAAGCTAAATCTCTTAAAATATTTATATTTTTCATATTCTAAATTAAAATTAAATAATATATGTTGAATCTCCTAAAATTTTTAGACTTATATTCTAAATTTCTAAATTAAAAGTAAACAATATATGTTAATTCTTATAAAATCTTTATAAAATAAAAATTCAAAAATCATGATATTTCAACCAATACTACAAAGTATTATAGGTTTCACAAATACACGCAATAATAATATAACATATATTAATGATTTAGATAAATTTTAAAGTAAGTATATCCATGGTTATAAATAAAATTTAAATTGGTATGTACCAATGATTATAAATAAAATTTACAAATATGATGTTATAGAATAGTGAATAAGAAGGTATTTAAAATCCAGATTTGAGTTCAATCTTAAAAACTTGATGTGAAAGAACTATGTGATTTAGTAGATTGATGGTTGGAATAGATATAGTTTAAGATTTATCAAACAAAATATAAATGTGGTTTTATTTGCAATTAAGATGTAAATCTATGATATGGTCTGGAAACAAAGATAAATGATGTTTTAGAATCACAATTTCCATGTAACATTGTAATTGCAATAAGTGTAGTTTCATGTTAACTTTGGATCTATCAAGAATCTAGAGGGAAGTGTAAATTTCTTGATCAATCTATGGTAATTGTAGTCTCACTAAACTTCATAGCAGTTGGAACTCACAACTTATAGAAATATAAATATGTAGATTACATTGTTTTATTATTGTAAAGACATTTATATTTGTAGTGTAAGAATATTTCTATGTAAATATCATATCCATAATATTTTATTTATGGGTAAATGTGATATGTCTCTTTTTATCTCTCTATATAACATTTTTTATATTTTGTGTACATATCAAATCTCTCTCATATATAAATTATAGTATTACTAATATTGTTTGATATAAATATGTTTTTTTTTAAGCGGACATATGATAATGTAAGTGTTACCCATGTAAAAACATCTCTACCATAAATGATGTAGAAGTGTCTTTAGCAGGAGTGGGGTTGGTGCAAGCTAATGCTTCTACCTCATGATATGTTAGTTGCAATGGAAATCTACAAAACAAGAATATGTTGATTATGAGGAAGTATCATACGTACATGCACAAGTTATTACAATGTGGTGTAAAAAGATGAAAGTTGAAAATCAAATTAGCTAATACATAACTTTTATTTATGGAAAATTTGTATAAAGAAAAACCATGCTCTTCAGATAAATTTTCGTAGTTGTAGATGTTGATGAATGCAGCTATGTGAGACATTCTCCATCTTACAAACCTGTGAGGTGTGGATCATTGCAGTTATGTAAGTCTTTCTCTCAGCTTACAAACTTGAGAGAAAGCCCCTAAGAAGGGTACGTGGTTCCTGCCTGAGATAGAGCTAGGAACGTAGAGATGACCTCCTCCATTCAGAGAGTTGAGAAGAAATCCAGATGATTATCCAGTGGGAAAGGAAATCTGTTGATTTGGATGTTCTTGTGGCTGAGCAAAAGGTGAACGTGTGAAATCCCAAAGTGTTGGGTGCATCGTCATGTGAATAGAAATGAAGATGACGTGTTAGCCTCCTGTGAGCAGCAGAGTTGACGAGAAAACTCCAGATGATTCTCCTATGTGAGGTAGTGGGAAAGAAGATCTGTAGAGTGGACGTGCCTGTGGACGAGCACAGGTGAGCGTGTGTAGACCTGGTTCTTCTGTGTAATGCAGTGAGCTAGAGATATGACATCCCTATGGATGTGCCCCTAGTGGATGAGCAATTGTGGGTGTATTAGATCCTTTTATATATATTGTTCAAGAGTCAGACCTCCCTGTAACCCCTGTAACCCTAATTGTTATGTAAAGGGTACAGGTTGGCCCCACCTTAATGTAATTAATAATAAATGTAAAAGATAATTAATCTGGATAATAATAATAATAATAATAATAATAATAATAATAATAATTATAATAATTATAATATGACTTAGAGAGGTCGGCCCTGTTGAGCCAATAGACACTTCAGTTGATAGGACAAGTCTAATATAAGTAAAGGGAAATTTCCCATTGTGGAATCATATCTTTCATGCAAGTTTGGAAATTTTAGCAAGTACATTTACTTGGGAGAAGTGCACACCTCTCTTGGGTGCTAGTCTTCTAGGGTTTGAGAACCCTCTTGTGTGATAGGTCTTTCTTGGTGGTGAAGGTATTTCTCTTGAAGAATATAGCAAAGGATTTGGCTGGGTTTTCTTCCCTTGTTGAGAAGGGTTTCCTTGGATACTTCTTGTGTTCTTGTGCATGGTGTTTCTTCTTGTGATCTTGGTTGCTACAACATTATTGTCTATGGTTAAGTTAAATGATAAAATGGAATGAACTTCATGTTTAACCTAGCTTATTGAAAAATGAACATGGTATTAGAGCATACGTCTTGAAGAACCCATTGTACAAGCATCTACTAGTCTCCTCTCTTTTCTGCAAGACCGTACGACCCTCCTAGGGTTTCCAGAAAATCCATACGACCTTCCTTTATGAGGTATTTCAAACCCTAAACACTTGAACGCTGGGGAAAATTTTGGCATAGGAGAGTACAGCCTCCTCTAGTGCATCTCCAGAGACTCTCAAAGTGACATTCCGAGCATTTTTAAATTTTGGCCCTAGGGTTTCTAGGGTTTCACCAATTTCTGCAAACTCATTGAAGGAGCTCTTTAGCTCACCAATGTTCTCCTATCTTTCAAAGGCTTATTGTTGGCAGTCATAAGTCCAATAAAACCTATAAGTTCTAGCCTAGTCTAGCCGTTAGGTTTTCTAGCATAGTTGACAAATGGTTGTGAAGACTCTAAAATTATGTTGAACAAAAACTATGATGGAAGATAAGCTTGATGAATCAAGCAACTTCAAAGTTCTTGAAAGTCAAGACTTCAAAGGAAGACTTATTGTGGGTAATACAAAAAGGTTTACCAGAGAAAACTATCAATGAATGGAAGGTAGATGACATCAGGACAAGGAATCCAAACAACCTACTCAAGTCCTTACATTGAAGGACTAACTTCAAAATAACAAAGATGACAAAAGGTGACACTGTGACTATCTTCTTCATAAATATCTCAAAGGATAGAGATCAACCAAGAGCCATTGGAGAAATCATATCAACATCCTCAGGTATGCACTTGTATACATATATATTATTTGTATCATTGTCATGAGGGTAATTGCAGGACAAAGGAACCTTTTGCTGAAGTCATGGATCCAGAGGGATCTCAGTGCATTTATAGGAACAAAAAACTTGAAGTAAAGACTCTCAGGTTTGATTGTTGTAATTTTCATTCCTCTAACCCATATTTCTAAAACTTGCTACATTAGAAGTAGGTATTGTAGATGGGACAACAACCCTTAAATTGTTTTGATTCTAGAGATGTACTCATTATTCTCCTTTAGGACACATTCTTTCTTTGATTCCTCTTGTTTTCTTGTTCTAGATAGGTTAAGAACAAAGGAAGATTCTTATCCTTCAGAGGGAGTCACTTGACTCAAAGGGAGTCAAAACTATTTGAGAAAGAGGAAGAATAGAACCATCATTGAGACAACTAATGCAATAATGCATGATCATAATCCTTCTATGATTCCATGGGCTGAAGCATGCATGACACAGTATATGTGCAGAACAAGAGTCTTCACCAGACTTTGAAAAACATAACTCCCAAAGAAGTCTTCACCAGAATGAAGTCTGAGATTAAACACTTCAAATTATTTGGGTGCCCAGTGTATTTTCATGTACCCAAAGAAAATAATTCCAAGCTAGATCCTTTAGAAAGAAAGGATACAGTGAATCTTCAAAGACATTCCAGATTGACATCCCTAGTCAGAAACATATTGAAGACAATCAAAGACGTTGTCCTTGAAGAAGAGATAGTCTTTCAAAGACCCAGAGAATCTCAGATGGAGATTGACAGTGAGACAATACCTTCTCCCCCTTCAATAGTTCAGAGGGAGACATACATTATTCCAGTTGATCCAGTTTCTCCAGTTGATATGTTCAAAGATATTGTAGTAGGGCACAAAAGGCCTACCTATACTCACTCTGCAATAAGCAAAGAAATATACAAGCCTCTCAAGACACATCCTGAGAAAGTGAAAGAGATTTTCGAGCTATCCTTCAGTCATGAGCCACTTCATTGATGTTGAGCCTCCTCGTCTTCAAAAAGCAACAAGAGAACACTTATGGAAAGATGACATAACAAAATAATACAATATATCTTAAAGAATGATGTATAAGATATTATTCAGGGACCTAAAGGGAAGTTTGTGGTAACTTCCAAGTGGATCTATAAGATCAAGCATGTAGCTGATGGAAGTGTCGAGAAATACAAAATGAGATTTGTATCCAGAGGTTTCTCACAAATAGAGGGAGTTGTCTATGATGAGACACTTGATCCAATGAACCTGATACACTTCCATCCGTACTACCATCCATGATTTGGAAACTATATCAGATAGATAAATTCTTCATGAGTTTGGATTTCAACAAGAGTGTTGCTGATCCAAACCTATATCATTACAGTGTTGGTGACAAGAGCCTGATCCTGATGACTTATTCATAAAGCGTTGTTGTTGGATACAAGTAATCCTTGAATTCTGAATTCGAGATGAAGAATCTAAGTATGAGGCACTACTTCTTGGGACAAGAAGTATGACAAAGGACCGATGAGATTTTCCTGAATCAAGGAAAATATACTATGAAAATATTGAAGAAGTTCAATATGATAGAATGAAAAATAAACCATGATGGATTTAAAGAAGAAGATTGATTATGATTCAGATGAGACTGATCCACAACTGATTGGATAACTGATGTATCCGGTTAAAACCAGACTTGATTCATGCCATGTAGTGAATGTGCCTAGTAATTTCATGAGTCAACCAACACAGACTCACTAGACAACAACAAAACATGTATTGAGATATATACGAGGCACAATTGGATATGGCCTGAGATATGCCTCAAGTGTGAACTTGATTTTTCAGGATATGCCGATTTAGATTGAGTAGAAAGTATAGTGAACCAGAGAACACCTCCGGTTGATGTTCTACCATGAAGTTTTCCATGGTTTCTTGATGCAGAAGGAAACAAAAATATGTGGCCTTGAGTACCACAGAGGAAGAGTATATAAGCATCGAGTGTGCGAAGCAATGTGGCTTCACAAGCTTCTGACATATTTACTTGACCATGAGATGGATCCTATGATGATAACCAAGAGCCGTGAGTAAAGCTCCTTGAGAACCCAGTGTTTCTTGATGGATCGAAATACGATGAGATGAAATATACTTA
Organism: Picea engelmannii; assembly: GCA_009831015.1. Taxonomy (NCBI): domain Eukaryota; kingdom Viridiplantae; phylum Streptophyta; class Pinopsida; order Pinales; family Pinaceae; genus Picea; species Picea engelmannii. Next base: position 467,039 of record ML781992.1, read on the forward strand.
TTTCAGAGATATGATGTAGAGGAAAATCATACACATGCAGTACCTTCCTACACATGAGAAGATTACATATATCTTCACCAAATTAACTTCGTGAAGAATGGATCCCTAGTTGAGAGGGAGTGTCGATAACTCCAGCCAATACAAAATTCAAAATACATCCATGTGAGAATTGGCATGATAAAGAATGCCTCCCTAGCTAAGAGGGAGTGTTGATGAATGCAACTATGTGAGAAATTCTCCAGCATACAAACCTATGAGGTGTGGATCATTGCAGCTATGTAAGTATTTCTCTCATCTTACAAACCTGAGAGAAAGACCCTAAGAAGGGTACGTGGTTCTTTCCTGAGATAGAGCTAGGAACGTAGAGATGACCTCCTCCATTCAGAGAGTTGAGAAGAACTCTAGATGATTATCCAGTGGGAAAGGTGACCTTTTGAGTTGGACGTGCGTGTGGCTGAGTACAAGGTGAACACGTGAAATCCAAAAGTGCTGGGTGCATCATCATGTGAATTTAAATGAAGATGATGTGTTAGCCTCCTGTCAGAAGCAGAGTTGATGAGAAAAATCCAGATGATTCTCCTGTGTGAGGCAGTGGGAAAGAAGATCTACAGAGTGGACGTTCATGTGGATGAGCACAGGTGAACGTGTGTAGATCTGGTTCTTCTGTGTAATGTAGTGAGCCAGAGATATGTCATCCCTATGGATGTGCCCCTAGTGGATGAGCACTAGTGGGTGTATCAGATCCTTTGTTATATAATGTTCAAGAGTCAGACCTGCCTGTAACCCTAATTGTTATGTAAAGGGTAAAGGTCGGCCCCACCTTAATGTAATTAATAATAAACGTAAAAGATAATTAATATGGATAATAATAATAATAATGATAATAATAATAATAATAATATGAATTAGAGAGGTCGTCCCTATTGAGCCAATAGACACTTCAGTTAATAGGACAAGTCTAATATAAGTAAAGGGAAATTCCCCATTGTGGAATCATATCTTTCATGGAAGTTTGGAAATTTCAGCAAGTACATTTACTTGGGAGAAGTGCACACCTCTCTTGGGCGCTAGTCTTCTAGGGTTTGATCACTCTCTTGTGTGCTAGGTCTTTCTTGGTGGTGAAGGTATTTCTATCGACGAATATAGCAAAGGATTTGGCTAGGTTTTCTTCCCTTGTTGAGAAGGGTTTCCCAAGATACTTCTTGTGTTCTTGTGCATGGTGTTTCTTCTTGTGATCTTGGTTGCTGCAACATTATTGTCTATGGTTAAGTTAAATGATAAAATGGAATGAACTTCATGATTAACCTAGCTTATTGAAAAATCAACAGTAGATAATATTCAATTCTTGTGAATCACTATTTTTGCATATTTTTTAATGTTAATTTTGTATTATTTTAAATTGATAAAGTCAATGAAGCCTTGAAATTACAAGGTCAAGTGTGCAACAAGTCGAGAGAAATGAGAATGGATCCCATATATTTTGGATGGAACACATATGTAATATGTCCTAAAAAAATGGCTCAAATGATGCCATAACCAATCATCGATACAACCAAAAACAATCCTCGGAGTTGGTACCTTGCCAAGATGTTGTCATATATGCCTCTTCGTCAATGAGTTGAAAGAAGAGGAACTGAAAAAAGGTCGTGGATACCTGACATGAAGATAATTTTGTCTCTGATCATGACGTTGAGGATGTCGATAAGTGGAGGATGTAGAACCTGAAGATGAAATTGAAGAGTCTATTGTTGTTAAAAACTCTAATGTTGGTGTTGAAGAGTCTGATACTCGCAACTCTAATGCTAAAGTTGGTGTCGAATATGGATTTGAAATATCCAAAGTTGTATCAATAAGAGGTGTAGGTGGTGGTTGTTGCAACTCAATAGTAGAAGATTCATCTTGTGTTGGAACAAATTGAGTCTGAATGGCAGAAATATCAAGACAATTTTCTACTGGCAATCAAGTCCCAACAAAACCAAGTTGGGTTTTTGTTGGTCTCGTCACAATATTGATGGGATGTACAATCCCCTATCCATTCTTACCAAGGCCACCACCAGTGTATCCCATCTAATGCATCAATTTTGAACCAAAACCACAAGTGTGCAACTCAAAATTTGTTGAAGGAAGCTCAATAGTGGTCAATAATGAAAAAACGACATTAGAAGCAAGATATTGTTGCAGATATTTCTGTAAACAAGAAATAATATCTTCCTTCTCTTTTAAATCAACCAAAAAATGCTCATTGAGAAGAGTGAATTTCTCCCCCATCTCATTAATGTGGGTGGTCCAAGTATCAACTTGAGATTGATACTTCTCCATTAGGCTCCAAATGAGTTCAAAACACGTGGAATAATAGGTACACATTTTTTGAAGACAAATATTGGATCTCTCTTGTTCATCTCGAAGTTTGCTAACTTCTTTGATAAGTTTTAGATTCAGACTCTAAAGGGTCGAGATAACTATGTCTTTGTCCTCCATTACGCCTCACATTCTCTCCAAGATCAACATTCCATAGATCTGTCAGCCATATGTCAAAATCCATGATATGGGTAAATCTAGTTTTTTGTATAGAGACGCATTGCATAAGGATTCTCACGCTTACCAAAAATATCCAATACCCACATCATAGTTTAGAAGATAAATTTGTTTTATCAGATATATAGTTGCCACATATCCATCAGTGATATCTCAAAATCCACGATGGGTTGATCTCATTTTTTTTTATAGGTACCATAAATTGTTCTGGGAAGTGTCATAGCATTAAGCTCAATATGAGGGAGTATTTTTTGGATAGTCACATGGTTTTTGTCCAAATGGGTGGTATTGATGTTGTATTATGGGTCCAATGGTTACAATCATTGGGAACAATGGCCATTAATTTTCAAGATCTTTTCATGGGATTTCCCTCAGAAGGAAAGGAAATTGAGCTTAGAGGTATCCAAGGGAAACCCTCTAAGGTGATAAGATCTAACAACATGACAAAATTACTAAAAAAAGGGACACCATGGTGTAATTTCACAATTGTTCTCACTAGATCTTCAAACATCTATTTCCTCTTCTCCATTGGATCTCCAAATAGTTATCAACAATCATTCCAAGGTATTTGGAGAAATGCCTAAGGGTCTTCCACCTGCTCAAGATCATGACCATGATATTCATTTGCAACCAGAAAGTGTACCACCTAATATTAGGGCTTACAAGTATCCATATGCATCGAAGAGTGAGATTGAGCGTATGATTCAAGAAATGTTAGAGGTCAAGATTATTCAACTGAGATAAAGTTCTTTCTCTTCACCAGTGATGATGGTTACAAAAAAGGATGGTTGATGGTATATGTGCCCAAATTATAGACACCTCAACAAAACGACCATCAAAAATAAATTTCTTATTCCTGTCATTGATGAATTATTAGATGAATTGCATGCAACAAAATTCTTTACTAAGTTGGATCTGTTGATTTTTGGACAACATTGGGAAGGCATTCTCTTAGATTAATAATTAATAATATAATTCTTGATTATTAAATATTATATATAATAAGTAAATGATAATAAAAAATAGTTATTGATTATCCAAGGGATGCATCCTTTCATGGATGGTCACCATATGTTCACTATATATGGAACACTCATCATTGTAATAATATATCGATCATATCTCATATGAAGAAAAAAACAACATGGTATCAGAGCGAGAATGGGCTTCTCCTTCATAGGAGGGCCCAGGAAAATGAGAGTAGAGTAAAATGTTGGGAGTGTTAAATTTATGGGTTTGTTACAATCTCTATGTACACCATATTTACTTTTTATTCTACCTAAATTATAGAAAGAATTCCATAAATTATGGTGGGAAGTAATTTCTAGTAAAAATGTCTAATTACCTAAATATAAGGAATGTACTTCATATTTACTTCTACCTATATTTATGCAAATAAATACTATGTGAATGGATTATAATCAAATTAATCTTTGGGTAGTTACGGGAGGTATTCTCCAACTATTTATAAGAAAGAAAATTAAATTAAATTTTCAAAGAGACATGTCTTTTTTGGATCAATCTAATATTACTATAAAAAGACACTTGAAAGACACTTGAAAGACACAACAACAGACACACATATTTTTTCTCTCTCACACACGAGATAAGTGATCTAAGGAAGAGACTAAGAAGTTGAAATTTTTCGAGTTACTTAGTGATGTTCTAGTGTTTACTAAAGTAATATTGTATATCATTGGAAGTAATTACCACTTGCGGAAAATTGTGTTTGTTTAATCTAACACTAGAAAATCAACATGGTTATCTATATGACATCGAGTATATGATGGATGTGTGTTGGTATCCGTATGACATTGAGTATATGATGGATGTGTGTTGGTCATAGTAGAAGACAAATTATTTGGAGGGTAAGTGTATATAGTTGTGCACAAGATAAATTGATCTCCTCTAGGAGATGCTTTTTGTTGTTCTTGTTTCTTGTTCCGAGAAGTTCACAGGTAATAGCTCTGAGAAGGAGCCATAATGAAGGTCGCAAGAGGAAGACATGGAGGGAAAGACCTTCCAACATGATATCAAGGAGAGACATTTCCAGACAAGATGCTCAGATACAAGAAGTCTCTAGGAGTAATGTACCTCCCAAGACAAGACCATGCCAAATAGCAGAGACAATTCCAATGATCATGGATACACCGAGTCAATATCAACTATAGAACAACTATGGTAGATCCAGTAGAGGAGGAAAACACATTATGAGACTCAGAGGGAGCAGGTGTAGCAGTCCCAGTACATGAGTCGAGCCATGAGATGTTGAGGAAGTAGGCATGGCAATAGTTCCAGTATATGTAGAGGCACTCCCAGAGAGGGAGGTGGTACTACATCCAGAGGGAGAATATATTGAGTTACCTCTAGAGAAGGAGGAAGAGATACCTTCTGTGTCATAGGGAGAAGAGACAAAGGAGAAGTCACCTCCAGATCCAGAGGGAGAGTTGACGTTTTTCAGCTTCCCGAGACATTGGTTTCATGAGGGAACGTCAATATATCAAGTATGGTCCAAGATGACTTGGCATGCTCAACATTTACCTATGTTTCTATGGGCAATGGAATCCATGACTGCAGTGTATGTTCAAAACAAAAGTCCACATAGGACTTTGAGGAACATGACACCCGAGGAGGACTTCACTAGAGTGAAGCTTGAGGTTGGACACTTCAGGATATTTGGGTGTCCAATATAAATTCATTTACCCAAGGAGAAAAGGATCAAGCTAGACCCTTCAATAAGAAAGGGTACATTTGTGGGGTACAATGATTCTTCAAAGGCATACCAGATCTACATCCATGGTCAAAGACAGATTGAGGTGAGAAAAGATGTTACCTTTGAGGAGGAGGTATCCTTTAAGAGATCTAGAGGATCTCACATGGAGGCTGATCCAATTGATCCCGTTGATCTTGTAGCTCCAATTGATGTTCCCAGAGATATTGCAGTAGGTTAGAAGATACCTACATGGGCTCGTCAAAATATACAGAAGGCAAAAGGATATGTATCTCCTCGTGTTACCTTCCGAGTGATAAAGAGAACTCAAATATATTCATGTTATGCCGCAACTATGAGCCACATAATTCATTTTGAGCCTTCCTGTTATGAAGGGGAAACTAGTCATCCAGTATGGAGAGATGTCATGATAGAGGAGTATCAATCCATCATGAAGAATGGTGTGTGGGATATTGTTCTGATATCTGAGGGGAAGTCTGTAGTGAATTCCAAATGGATCTACAAGATTAAACACATAGTTGACGGGAGCATCGAGAGGCACAAAATGGGATTTGTTTCTAGAGGATTCTCTCAGGTGGAGGGAATAGATTATGAGAAGACATTTTCTCCTATTGCTCGATACACTTCTATCCGGATGATTATTTCCCCTGAAACATCCATGGGTTGGAGAGTACATCATATGTATGTAAAGACAACCTTTCTCAATGGAGAGATTGAGGAAGAAGTATACATTGAGTAGCCAGATGGTTTCGTGATACATGAGAAAGAGTATCATGTGTGCAGGTTGAAGAGGGCATTGTATGGACTCAAGCAACCACCTCAAGCTTGGTATGCAAGGATTTATGGACACCTGATTGGTGGAGGGGAGCTCAAAATGTTTTTGATCCCATCATGTACTACAAGACTATTAATGGTGAGTATATGATTTTGTTCCTCTACGTTGATGATTTATTCCTCATTGGTACAGAGAGCCTTATTGTTGAATGCAATTATGGGTTGGCCTCTAAGTTTGAGATGAAGGACCTTGGTATGATGCAGTACTTCTTGGGACTAAAGGTGTGGTAGAGAACTGATGAGATCTTCCTGATTTAGGGGAAGTACACAGTTGAAATATTGAATAAGTTTGGGATGTTGAACTTGAAGCCCGTGGCTACAACAATGGTGACGAATATGAAGGAACTAAGTGTGCCTTCTTCCGATTCTAATGAAATTGATATGAATCTATACATATAGTTGATTGGATCATTGATGTATCTGGTTAACACCAAACCAAATATTTTTTATGTAGTGAGTACACTTAGCCAATTTATGAGTCAGTGGAGACAAACACACTAGATTGTTGCAAAGCATGTGTTGATATACCTGTGAGGCACAGTTGGACATGGTCTGAGATATAATTCTAGTATTGACATGAGATTGAAGGGATATACTGACTCTAATTAGGCAGGGAGCACAATGGAAAGGAAGAGCATCTATGGGCGTTGCTTCATTTTGGGATCTGCCATGGTTTCCTAGTGTAGCAAGAAACAAAATTATGTGGCCTTGAGCATCGCAGAACCAGAGTACATTGCATTGAGTGTGGAAGTCCGTGAAGCAGTGTAGATTCACAAGCTCCTTGTAGATTTATTTGGACATGTGATGGATTCCACTGTTATTTCGAGACATGGTGCAGAGGAAGGAAGTACTAGTGCAGTACCTTCCTATATATGAGCAAGTTGTTGATGTTCTTACCAAACCATGACAAAGTTTGAGTACTTCCGTGATAGACTTGGCATCGCAAAGAATGCCTCCCTCACTGAGAGGGAGTGTTGATGTTTGCAGCTTCCTAAGACATTCTCCAGATCATACTCGTTTGTGACTGAGTTGATTTGATCTGTGAGGACACTTATCTGAGAAGGGATAAGTGGGTTTGGGCTTATTCGAGAAGGGATAAGTGTGTTGATATGTGAGGACACTTATCCGAGAAGGGATAGACCAACGTCCCTTGTGGAGAGAACATGAGGACATGTTAAGGGAGTTGACCTTGATGTCACACACTATGGGGAGTTGACCCTAGGGTTTCTAGAGGGAGTAGCCTCTAGAAGTCCACATGGGAGTTCCATGTGTGACAAACATTCTCCATATCATACTCTATGAACTGAGTTGAGTTGATTTGTGAGGACACTTATTCGAGAAGGGATAAGTGGGTTTGGGATTATATCCCAACATCCCTTGTGGAGAGAACATGAGGACATGTCAAAGGAGTTTACCTTGACGTCACACACTATGGGGAGTTGACCCTAGTGTTTCTAGAGGGATTAGCCTCTAGAATTCCACATGGGAGTGCCATGTGTGACAAACCGCTTTTTACTACAGTGGTTGTATACCAAAGGTAGTGACTGTGTGTCACTAGATAGTAGTTGTGTGGTACTAGTAGCGGTTGTGTACCACTGGATAATAGTTGTGTACTACTGTGGAAAGATACCTCCCTAGCTAAGAGGGAGTGTTGATGTTTCAACATTGGACATACCTTCTCCTGGATTGGGCTATAGACCAAGGGAGATATGACACATTTATCATAAAGGTGCACTTGTGGTAAATGGGCCCAGACATAGTCCATCCTTGATCATGACAAGGAATAATATGGACTCGTGGTGCTTGAAGTGATTTTCACGTGTCAGTTAGCATCAGGCTGACATTCACTCATAGGTGTGTACCTGTGGTGAAAGATCCTAGTGTGGTATTTGTCCTAGTCATGGTGATTTGACAAGGAATGATAAAGACTCAATATGCTATATGTTATTACATGTGGACCCAGAGTGAGATCGATCTTCGAGAGAGTCAATTGGCTTAAAAGGGAGAGCGACATAAGGAGTTTCTCCTCAGTTTAGGTGGGAGAGAGACGTCTCTCAAGACTGACATAAAAGTGTCATGATTCTAGGGTGAAGTTTGTATACTTCAGAGACAAGCTTGGCATGATGCAAAATGTCTCCCTCATTGAGAGGGAGTGTTTATGTTTGGACAACATCGAGAAGACATTCTCTTAGATTAGTAATTAATAATATAATTATTGATTATTAAATACTATCTATAATAAGTAAATGATAATAATAAATAGTTATTTATTATCCAAGGGATGCATCCTTTCATGGATGGTCACCATATGTTCCCTATATATGGAACACTCATCATTGTAATAATATATCTATCATATCTCATATGAAGAAAAAAAACAACATGATCTTCATTCAAGATATCATCAAATCAAAATGAGGCAAGAAAACATTCCCAAAATCTTCTAGAACACATGAAGGTCAATATAGTTTTTTGGTTATGCCATTTGGACTTACTAATGCACCTTCAACATTTCAAAGCTTGATGAATTCTATTTTCAATCCCTTCCTTAGAAAATTTGGGTTAGTATTTTTTGATGACATACTAATCTACAAAAAATCTTGGGAAGATCATGTACAACATGTTGATAGAGTATTATAACTATTGAAAGAGAAACAACTTTATGCAAAGCCTTCCAAGTGTGCCTTTGGGGTTCAAAAAGTGGAATACTTGGGTCACATCGTATCTCATGAAGGTGTAAAAGTGAACCCTAACAAAATTAGAGTTATGAGGGAATGCCCAATTTCCAAAAAATTGAAGAAACTTAGAGGATTGTTAGGATTGATAGGATATTACCGCAAGTTTTTCAAGAACTATGGTCAAATAGTAGCACCTCTAACAACATTATTAAAAAATGAAGCATTTTCTTGGACTGAAGAAGAAACCAAATATTTTGAAAAACATATGGAGGCTATGTGTACAATTCCTATCATTTCCACACATGACCTCACAAAGAAATTTATTGTGGAGTGTGATGCCTCAAGTCATGGAATTGGTGCAACTTTAATGCAAGAAGAAAGGCCCATTTCCTTTGAAAGAAACCAACTTAAAGGAAAAAACTTACTCAGACCCATTTATGAAAAAGAAATTTTGGTCATACTACATGCAGTTCAGAAATGGTGCCCTTACCTAATAGGAAGACACTCCAAAGTAAAAACAAATAATGATATTTTGAAGTACTTCTTGGAGCAATGATTATCTTCAGAAGAGAAACAAAATGGGTTACAAAGATGCTAGGTTATGACTTTGAAATTATCTACAAAAAGGAAAAAATAATGTTGTGGCAGATGCCCTTTCAAGGAAAGAAGAAGAAACAAAAGGTTCACTATGTGCTATTTCTATTCTACAATATGATTGGGTGGAAGAAGCAAGGATAGAATGGAAGCAAGATAAAGAAGTATGCAAGATCATTCAACAACTACAAGAGGACCCCAATTCATTAGATAATTTTGTATGGAAGAATGATTTTCTATGGTATCATGATTGCCTATATTTATGTAATAATTCCCAAATCAAACAGAAGGTCCTAGAATTACACGCTTATCTTATATGAGGACATTGAGAATTCTTGAAAACATACCATAGGATCAAGAAGGATTTTTTCTGGGAAGGTCTTAAAAATGATGTTCAAAATTTTGTGTCTGAATGTTTGGTCTTCCAACATAATAAGGTCAGGTCTCCTACAACCATTAGTTATACCAAGTCAACGCTGGGAAGGAGTTTCAATGGATTTTATTATAAGTTTACCCAAATCCGAAGGAAATACTATTGTAACACCCTGTTTTCCCCAATTTGTAATTAATCATAAAATAGGAATTACCATGCTAATGCATGAGGAAAATGTAAATGTATTATTGTTTGAGTTGCCAATAACTGACTGTGGGGGTGAAGCCTTGAAAGTACTGGCCATGATATCACTAGGGGAGAGAAATCAATTAATGAGGCAAGGACCAGTGGTTGAAATACCAACCACCCCCATGAATGGGAGCATGGTCTAGCGACAAGAAGTCATCCTAAAGTACCGCAGGGTCTGACAGACCAGGCAGACCTGAGCTTCCTTCTGACAGAAGGAAGGTGACAATTATACACACAGAGGCAACAAGAGAGGGAGACACCAGACGATGGCGGAAGCTCCCAAGGGAGAGGTGCGAAGCTCTCCAGTGAATAATGAATAGAAGGCCATGAGCTTGATGCCAAAGAGCATATGATAAACCTCTCCGAGGCCACAACCGAGTGAGAAAGCTCCGAGTTGCAAAAAATAGGACTTGAACAGAAGCTGAAACAGAGAGAGAGAACCCTCGAGAACTGTGAGAATTCCCTGGTGATATCATGGCTTGGCACGGGGGTGGCTAGAGTGTTAAGAATGAATGCCTCTGAGCCTATGGTCGGGTGGAAGGATGAACACCCGCAATCATTTGGTTGGCAACAAACTGTAATGGATAAGTGATTTCCTACCCTGTGTAATTTAGCTGTAACTGTGTATGAATTGGTTATACTGTGCATGATTTCAGGAATATGAATGAATTCTTAATGGATATACTGTATCCCTTCTATCTCTTCTTGGTTGTATAATTAGGAAAGTAAGGAATTATATGGGTCAGACATGACCTGTTCCCATAAATTCTTGAGTTCTGTAGCATCTTAAGCAAGAGCCACGAACCGTGAGCTCGTCGACCTTAGGTGTAGTTGCATGTACGATGGTCTACTCATCTAGTTGATATGAACCCATTGGAGGAAAGAGTTTGTTAAGCTCATGAGAGGTAGTGCCGATATGCACAGGATCTCTGTGATCAAATAGAACCCCATAACCCCTTGATAAAGGAGCGTAGTAGTTGTGCTGAAGACTCTTCTAAGAGTCAAATCTAGGAGAAAGAGTGAAAAGTTCTCAAGTCCTTCATAGCTGACGAATCTCAGGAAGGATAGCGATTTGCAAATACCGAAAGAAAGTACCCTTACGTTTGCTAGATGAACGGACGAGATCCTTTCGGAGGATCTAAGGTTTGTCACGACCGTTAGATTGGAGGAAGGAACGTAGGCATTAATGCCTCGACCCCTTTTAACCTTCGCAAGTAGCAAAGGAATTAGGACCGTAGATCCCAAGATCCATGGGAGTTACCTGGACCGTCCATTTGTAGAGGACATGTGGTTGTTGGTCGGCATTTTGGCACCCGGGAAACCCAAGGGCAAGACCCCTTGTCTTCGCAAGTCGCGAAATCCCGGTATGTGGAATCCCGAAGCGGTGTAGTGTGAATTGATTTCGACGCTTCGGCACCCAGGAAACCCAAGGGTATGAACCCTTGTCTTCACAAGTTGTGAAATCCAGTACGCGAAATCCCGGTATGTGAAACTACGAGTTGACTTAGTGTGAATAGGAATTCGGGGTTTGAAAAGGGAAGGGGTCGACAGTTCGTTGTTCTCTTGAGTCCCGAAAGCCGAAGGCTAGGGCGGACAGGTGGCGCATCCCAGATGTAGGAGCCACGTGGATGACAAGTGGTACATCCCAGAACAGGGGTCACGTGGAGGTGACAGGTGGCGTGTTCTTGTCACAGGGAAGGAGTCAACACTCCGTTGACCTATATCTCGTTTCGGGGTTCGGCATTCCAAAAGGTAAGGAACACTTGCAATGGGAATTGCAAAGTCGTGAAACCCGAAAGAAATAGGTGCTGAGACTTGTGTCCTAGCCGGAGGTCACATGACACCGAGAAAAAGGTGGAGCCGAATACCTTAGCCCATTTCGGATTTCGGGGTTTGAAGAGTCGAAAGACTCGACTCTCTTGCATTACGAACTCCCGGTTACCGAAATCACGAAACAACCAGGACTTTCGGATCAAGGGGAGACTCGCAGCCGTCGATCTCCTCGAAGGTAAGATTTCAGGTTTCGGGGTTTGCAGAGTCAAAAGACTTGACTCACTTGTATCGTGAAGTCGTGAAATGCGAAAAGGCGCCTAGTTTATTTGGCCTATGGTCATAACCAATGATCACATGGAGGTGGACAAGGGAAGAACTAGCCTGCGCTAGGCCCCCGTAGGACTTTGGGGATTCTATCCCTCAAGAAGAGGCGAAAAAATTATTATGCCGTAGTGGGTGTGTGAAAAATTGGTATCAGATCATGGTTTCAACACTTGGCCTGGTTGGGCTCATGTACGAGCCGCGTAAAGAAATATTGTTATCTGCATTTTCTCTTTAAGAAGAAGGACCGCAGAATGAAATTGTAAATTGGCAATTTCTTTAACCCCTCTGTTAAGATGGTAACTACTCTTATAGGAGTAGGAATGCACTGATAAGTATTACTGATAAGACCTGAGTGTGAATAATAGAGGTGGAATAAATTGTTCTATGAAGTTGCACGAGCCAGACAAGGGACAGGAACTGAGCTATTTTTTTATAGTGTGACGATGGCCACCTACTAAAGTAGGTAGAGTCTCTTGCAATTGAGATGGCTAGTTAGGTAAGAATTAAGATCCAAATGAAGAACTCCTTCATGATTTGGGAAATCTGGTAAGGGCTGGTAGGGTCCTTAGAAAGTTAGAAATTATTGCATTATTAAAAGACTAAACCTTAAGCATATAACTCCTCACGGTTGAGAGGACTGATGAAAATATGTAGGGTCAGATTACCTGACCTATAATGGTTAGGACCGAGCACAAGGATAATCTGTTTAAACAAGATTAAGAGGAGTCCTTTGGGACTGTTGCTAATTCCCAAGAGTGACCCTTGTTGGTTGTTCCCATAAAGAGAGGGTAACATCTGTATGATTTATGACTATGAGATTAGTCCTGTAAGTAACTTAAAATCTCAGAAGAGATAGCAGGAAATTTTGTATGCCGAGTGTGCATATAGAGCACAGGGAGTACATATAGAAACAATCTTGTGTTAAAGTTTGAAAGCTCCGGAGGTTGAACACAGAGGATGATTCCAGAAGAGTTGATGCCAAGTTCGTGGCTGGAAGTTATTGAAAATTTGAACGGACGGTGGAATTCTCGGAGGGAGGAATACCGAAATTTCATGAACCATTAGATCTAGTAGATCAGCGAAAAAGATAAGGATGACAACCTCTCATCACTCATAAGCTCAGGAGGAATAATGTCTGTTAGATTGGAATCAACGAGAGCCGTTGATCTAGAGATTTAAGGTTTCGTCTATTAGGAAAATAGAAGCATAGACTTTCCAAATTCATGCCAGGTAAATCACCGATTCAATCAAGGTCGTTGGTTAGTGGATGACCTGAATCGTAGATCCCGTGTAATTGGATCTTCAGGAGTCGAAGGTTTAGAAGTCAATGGGTAGAGTTTTGAGGACTCACATTTCATGAAATCCTGACATCCAACCTGAGTCGTTGGATCGACACAGGGGGTGGATTGACACAGGGGGTGGATCTTTGATCTGACACATACATGTTTTAGGGATTCAAAATCGGGAGTTAAGGGGTGAAGACTCCGCCAGAATCCCGAAAGGTGGAAAGCCGGGATTTGATCAAGACTGTTGATTGCCAGAGATATCTTGATCGTGGGATATAGGTTGCCAGACCCTCATTGATCAGAAGTTTTGGGAAACGGTAGGGCGTTGTCCACGGATTCGCCAAAACACGTGATCTTGATGCGTGTCTGGGAGTTGACCCTAGGTTCCGAGCGAAGGGTCATGTGAATAAAAGAGACAAGAAAACCTTAGCTTTGGTCTTTTGGGTTTTCGGATTTTGGGGATCGAGGAACTAGAGTTCCTTGCAACATGAATCCCAAAATCGTGAAACGCAAAGCGCCTTTTGTTTGGATCGTGGTCACCGCCGATGGTTGCGTGAGGAGAAGGCGTGAGCTAGTATGATGAATACGCATGGGTTGAATGCAGTGTGAAGCTTCATAATAGGAAGCCTGATATTAATGCCAGTAAGGTATGAATGATATTAAACGTGCAAGTAATGCACATGTATGATGTAAGAGTAGAAGTATACTAGAGGCCCAATATGATTTCCCCAATGAGTGAAATATAAAGAAAGTATTGCTCTTGTCCAGATTAAATGAATACTATGGAGGCATAGCTGACTCCATTCTGGGGAGTCATGAAAGTTCTATTCCAAATAATAGCCTGAGGGGAATGTATTCCATTTCCTCATGAAGTAACAATATAATTAGATGAAAGGGTAAATGAGAAAAGAATCTCTCTTGTCATAATAAGAGACAAATGATTACGCCTTTGAGCATCACATGAGAAGGATTGTGAATGAATCTAAATTGTCTGATCTTAACAGTAAAGATGCATGTGGGCTGTAAAATATACCTATGGCAACTGCACACAGGCTTACGATTATGAGTATAGATAAATACATCATGGATGTAAGTTAGCGAAAACCTACAACATGTGCTGATGCATAATATAGAATACATACCAGAAAGGTATGTCTATGTCCCTTAAATAATGCTTATTAACAAGCTGAAGCTAATTTGAGCTTGAGGCCATCACAGATAGTGATGGATATGCAACAAGGAAGTTGCATGCCGAAGGAGTTCCCGGTGGAGGAACTGTGTAAGGACTTTGTCAGAAGGACAGAGTCACAACCCTAATAATCATTGAAGGTTGAACAATGGGCTGCAAGGCCTATCCATATATATATAAGAATCATGGATTACATTTTGAAAGAATCATGTAATTAATAGAAGACTAACAACTGAATATTGACCATTCTGATAACCGAATGGAAGTGTATAGGATGCGCATGTTCATGATTCATTATGAGAAAAGAGTTGTTATTAAAGCATGTTGCAGTATCCCAAAAAGGGTTAGGGTGAGGCCTAACCAAGGATGCTTAGAAAAAGAGCAGTTGCGAAAACCAGTATAGTTGGTAAGAGGCAAGTAAATCCCCTGTGTATGATTAAAAGAATAAACGAGTACGTTTAACTGATAAGGCTTGGTTGAAGCTGTGATTAAGGAAAGGCAGGGAGACCTTAGAAGTAACTCGACTGGGTTGAAAAGCCCCAGGCGATGTAGAAAGGATTCGAAGAAGGGGAGAGCCCTCAATCCTTTCCTTGCTGTACATTATGTTTTCTATGGGATGAGAAATCTAGTACATTGATGAACGAAAATGTTTTGACACCATAGTAATGATGGTTGTAATGCTGTGAAAATGATTGAGAACTGTTGTGTTGCACTCATGAAAACATTAAGGACAGTGTGATGAAGTACATACATATATGTTGAGACATGTCTGAAAATATTTTATTAATTTAATGCTATGGTAATTGCATTTTAATTTACATGACGACTAATGTGCTTATGGTGTATGTCATGTATAGAACGAAATAAGATTGGAACTGTCGAGAAAGAGAGTTTCCAATAATGAGCAACCTCAATCAAAGGATGACTATGAGAAGGTTCTTGTGGAACGATTATTGAAGGGACTTTAAAAGTCTGTAATGACCCTTTTCTTATTCCTGTAAATAATCTCATAAATAATCTGAAACACTAGCTAAATTATAATTAA
>ML781992.1:502303-523134 GCA_009831015.1 Picea engelmannii
AAGTGGGGTAAAAGGAGGTTGCCCCCTCGAAGAGGCTTATTATCTGAAATTATCTCTTTTTCAAGGTGTTGAGTACTTTTCCTGAGGTTTTTCTATGCTCTATTGATGTTTGGTTCTTAACAAATAACCTGTCCAAACAACCTATCAAAACAACCTGTCTCATCAATATTATCAAACAAATCAAATCTACTCACTAAGATCAATCACCAAGATGTGCATCAACCAAGCATACCACAACAACTCATAATCATCACCAAGATCAATGTTTGCTTCTAATAATATACCAAGACTAGTATGCTACATCATCCATAAACCATGTGTGAACAATACTACTAACAAGTGACCAACTATACACCTCATGTATGCGCCAACTCATCAACTAGTCTCAAACATGTACCCAACATGCACCTCAACTAAAATCCTTCATCAATTTCATCATCCAAATTTGATCTGATCGCATATACCTCAAACACTATACCACAAATTTGTACCTCAAATCATGTGCTAGAACCTCACTGTTATACAAACTCTATTTGTACCAATAACTTAAACAACATACCTCAATGAAAAGACATATACCCATATGCCAAATACCAACTGTATCCCTCAACACATCTGATATATGCAGCAATACTGAACATCCAATACCATCTCAAGAGATAAACCCTAGCTCACAAAACATACCTCAAACAAGATGTGCCATATCTCTCATAAAAACACCCCAACCATGTTGTTGCCGCGATTTTTCTACCTCACTTTTTCTGCTGCACTTTTTCTGTCGCATTTTTTCTGCCGCGATTTTTTGCCACACTTTTTCTACCGCAATTTTTCTGCCACAATTTTTCCGTTGCACTTTTTCTGCCGCGATTTTTCTTCCGTGATTTTTTTGCCGTAATTTTTTTGTCGCACTTTTTCTGCCACACTTTTCTTTATCAATAATACCTGCCCAAATAACCTTTCACAAAATAGATATTCAATAGGTTCAAGTGTGATTAAATGAGAGAGCCTTGCCTCTTATTTATACTTTCATGTAGCATTCTCAAGGGGTTACCTTTTAACCATCTTAACCCATTTTCCTTATTTTAGGGTTAACTCACTTCTAACCACTTTCCACTAAGTAATTTCTCCATTAAATTTATTATTTCAATAATTTATTATGTATCCACTTTGACTTATAATACACTCATCACTTCACTTTATTATTTACCTTCTAAAATATATTTAAACCACTTTCCTTATTTTAGAGAGTTCTCCATTAACTTTATTATTTAAATAATTTCTTTTGCATCCTCTTTGACTTATAATACACTCATCACTTCAATTTATTATTTAAATAATTTATTCTTTGCAAACACTTTGACTAATTTGACCTTTTAGGGCTTCTAGATGACCCATGAGGGTTCTCCAACTTCACATGGCCATAACGCTCTAACCGTGAGGAGTTATGTGATGTTCCACATACCACCGGAAATGGCATGACATTTACTATACATCTAGAATAGTCTTACCTGCAAACCTGTCAAAACTCATACCATTATCCATCAAACAAACTTGGTTCCATTACCCAAACCTTTGTGCTATTGGAATTCGCTAGCAGACTTTCTTCAAGGGTTGACATCAATGACAACCAACCCAAATAATCAGCAATTGAGTAGACAGGATCTGTGAAAGAAATGCGTGGAGGATGAAAGTATAAAATGAAATGTTCAGGCCATGGAATCGAACAAAGACGGAGATTGAAAGATGGTTGCAAATAAAGGAACTTGAGTTTGCGTAAATATCTTGACAAATATGTGTTTAGAGACTTGCATGAGGTATTTTTCTTTGATTTCCCACATTTGTTGTAGGAGTGGTTATTGAGGTTAAATTACAACCACCCTAAAAATCGAATTAGACAGTTGGAGTGGAATCATGTGGAGATTGCGCAGTTACAATAAGTTAATAAAAAATTTACACACACAATAGATTTTGGTTAGGCAACATTGTTGCAGGGTTTATCACTGAATTTGTAGTAGATACTGTGAATTGCTACACCACATCAGAGAAATATTTTATAAAGGGACCTAGAGGTAGGTACATTATATCATTGTATACTTCAATCAATATTTTACTATATGATAACCGTGTGATTACCATGGAATCAGACAACTAAACTTCCTTGCGTGCATGGGGGAAGTGCGGAAGAACTAACAAGAGGTTGAGATATGGAAAAGGAGATGGATAAGGGAAATAAGAAGGAGGCCATGGACCCAATCATGATGGAAGAAGACAAAATAAAGAAGATAATGTAAACATATGAAAAGACGTGCAATGGAGTACCATACCAATATAAAATGAATAACAAGAAGAGAGCCATAGCCAACAGAGAGGGATTGGAAAGCGATGAAGAGGAGGTAGAGGATCTTCGGGATGTGGATCAGATTGAGACAATCCTACGTGAAATGTATGAAAGGAAAAAAAGAGGTCCAGGGTCAGAAAAAGTAGGCAAAAATCCAATTCAGATCACCATCAATGTGGAACCTACAACCCCATGTGAGACTAATACACCAAAAAGAAAACCAATGTTTAGACAACCAAATTTTACTAGAATAAAAGAAAAATGAAAGGGATCCAATCACATAGCATCAACTAGGGGAGCCAGTTTAGGAAGTAATAGTCAATTGTCTACACCACGTGGAGGCAGTAGTTCAATACAATTCAAAATGGTAGGACATGATCCCACAATCATGTTACCATATTTTTGGGTAGAGGCATTAGAGGAACCTGAAAATAAATTATTCATCTGTGAGAAGATTTGGGAAGCAAAGTAGATCACATATGAGGATACAAAGCTCACACAGTTAACTATCACACTAAGAGACCATACATTGGACTAGTACATGAGCCTAGATTTAAATAGTCCGCAGGGAGTACAAAAGATGATCGCAGACATGAAAAAACTATTTGTAAATGAATTGTAGAATCCTGGATCAAAAGACCAGTACATGAATGAAATGATTAAAATCAAGAAAAAACTAGGTGAGTCTATTTGGGATATTGATCAGAGATTCAAACGTCTTAAAGGAAACTTGAAATATGCAATTACTGACATGCAACATAGGCACTTATTTGTCAACTCACTGTTACCACACTTGAAATACCCATTAAGACAACATAAATTCCAAACTTGAGAAGAGGCTCTATAGGTAGCCTTAGAACCAGTATCAGAAGACAGATCCATCAATAGAGGAGATGAAGGAGGATATGAAGAATCTAACATTTCAACTTAATCATAATAAGGGAAAAGAGAAAAGAGAAGTTGTTTGGTGTACCCTATGCAGGGAAGAAGGACACCATAAGAACGAATGTCCAAATTTTGCGCAATATATGGAAATAGGAGTACCAAACCCCTTGCCAAAAGGAGGACCATGGTGCGATATTTTTAAAACACATGAGCATGATCCATATCATTATCCAATGATGCATAAATATAAGACAATATCGAAAAGCTCATATTTCATTTTTTGCAAATCAGTGGGTCATGGTGATAATGATTATAGAATGATGGAGTTGATGAGAGAAAGAACTTCAGATACTTATAGAGCGCAAGAAAAATGATGAAAGGACAAGTTGCACCCCATTTCAACTAGACACCACAACAATACAACAATACACAACCAAAGTACAATAATGTGCAACCACAATATAAACCCATGTAGTATAACCATGTACCCCAGTATAATGCACCACGAGGAGATAGAGGTGGATACATATGTGGAGGAAGAGGCGTAGGAGGATTTGGACGAGGGAGAGGACCGGTAGTATGCCACAAATTCCAACAACCAGGACATTATACAAGGGATTTTCCACTTCCACCAGCGATATGTATGTACTGTCGTGCAACAGACCATGACACAGAAGATTTCGCAACACTCTTGGGAAAGATACAGGAAAAAAGGAACCAGAACAAAGAGAATGTCCAATGGATCTCTGGAGAAGCCAGGGATGAGGGAAGAAACATTAATATAGTCACTCGAGGAGGAGCCAAGACAATAACTGATGCATAAAGACAATATCCAGTTCACAACCAATGGGTTAATAAGAATATTGATCCACAAAAGCAGTTTGACGCATGGAAATAAAAGGAAACATTTAAGGAGGCTAGACAGGAGTTTACCAAGATGAATCTTGTGTCTACATAAGTAGCACAACAAACTCAAAACCCACCAATGTACAAGATTCCATCCTCAATGGATCATACCAATGAAAGAAAAATTTTAGAGCAAGTAAGTACCATATAGAATTTTTTGCAATCATGTGTTAAAATATTGAATGATCCATCATCTTTTAAAGTCTTACAAAATTTGCTAGAAAGATGCAACAAAGAGGTAGAAGGGAAGTTAGAATAGAAAAAAGTCAATAATCTCCATACAAGAAGAAGGACAAACAAATAATTCATACTAAATACTAATATTGGGGATTTCAACATGGGAGATATTATACTGGACTTATGCTTTGAATTAAATGTCTTACCTAAGAATACATGGCAGTGTATGGGAGAACCCCCACTAGGTTATTCTCTTATCTAGTTGAAACTAGAAAATCAACATAGAGTGTTACCAATTGGAAGGCTTAAAGGTGTGATAGTAGATTTGGATGGAGTGGGCACTAAGGAAGATTTTGAAGTGATAGAGATAGTAGATGACACAAGACCTTACCCAACATTACTTGGATTGGATTGGGAATTTGATAACTAGGGTATAATCAAACTGAAGAAAAGAAAAATGACTTTTGAATCAGGTGAATATAGAGTCATTGCACCATTGGATCCTTCAGAAGGAGAAAGGTTTGTAGAGGCCACTTGTTTCGATCTAGAAGAAATAAACTAGTTGTACAAAACCACCTCACGAGAAGAGGATTATGTTAACCCAACTACATATGGGGTACTCAGCTAGAGAATAATTACATCATGTGCTTCCGAATCAAACACAGGTTTGGATAATTGGCAAAAATGATTACATGAAGTTTCCACAAGGAGGTGAACAAGAATAAGCTGCGCAGTAAGATGGGTTAGTACAGAGATAAGAGAACCTCCTAGTTTTGATGGGCTAAATGACTTAGAGGAATTCTTGACAAAATACGAAGAGGAAGTGTTAGATAATCATAGGCTCTTATCCCTATATATTTCACTCAAGGAAACACCTGCAATATGGTGGGGGGCGCACAAAGAAACAATTCAGGACTGGTATCAGTGTAAATGACTATTGAGCATTAGATTTGGCACAAAACAAGGGAGAAATAAAATGTAGAGGTATGATGGGAAAGAACACCCCTAGAACACTTGGAGAAGTGTAGGAAACAATGGAGGATGACACCACTAGAGGAATGGCCTCGTCACTTTATCCATACATTGGAAGGGATCCCAAGGAACTTGTATATAGACTAGGAAATGCGCAAAGGCACTACAAAATGGACATCATTACAATAGAATTTTGTAGTAACTTTCTCATGTGAACATGAGAACCCCAACATTGATGCAACATTGAAGCTGATACGAGGAGTGATATTTATTGATGAACCAGAGGTTGAAATCATGAAAAAATATCAACAACAGAGCATACATGCAATCAATGACTTAATCTCATGCTATTATGTCCAGGAGGAAGTACCAGATGAAGATGACCCACACAACATTCAGATTATAGAGATTGAAGGAGAGAGAGAGAGGTGGAAGGTCCATCTTTGGAGTCAGAAGTATTTTCTGCACCAATCAAAGCTAAGAAAGTCAACATTGGGACAAATGACAATCCTAAAATGGCAAGTATTGGAGACTAATGGGATGAGAAAACATTAGAAAGAATATTAGATTTACTGCGCGAATACAGTGACCTGTTTCCAACAACCTTTACAAAGATGAAAGGAATAGAAGGGGAGCTAGGTGAGATGAAGATACCCCTCAAACTTGAGGCTAGACTTGTCAGGGAAAGACCATACAGACTGAATCCAGAAAGTGAAAGAAAAAACTGAACGAATGTTGGAAGATGGTATCATAGAACCAGTAGAGGAATCTAAATGGACTAGTCCAAGAAAAGAAATAATGAGAGATAAGGATTTGTGTATATCCGAGGAAACTCAATGATGCTTGCTTAAATGACCCTTTCCCTACCCCTTTTACAGATGAATTCTTAGAGAATGTGGGAGGCTAGGAAGCATATTCATTTACAGTTGGATTCTCAGGTTACCATTAGATCAAAATAGCTCCAGAGGACAGGTATAAGACTACTTTTGCTACAAAATGGGGATCCTACCAATATACATTCATGCCATTTCGGCCAAAGAATGCACCAACTATATTTTCAAGGGTAGTAATAGTTGATTTTAAGGAATTCATACATCAGTTTATATAAGTATATCTGGATGAATGGACTGTATATAATTTGTTAAAGGACTATGTAGAAGTGTTAAGACTAATGTTGGAAATATGCAGGAAATGTCAGATATCATTAAACATCAAGAAATTCATTTTTGGTACACCTTTTGGGATATTGTTGGGACATATATTGTGTAAACAAGGTTTACTAGTGGACCCTGCTAAGATTGTAGTCATTGTAAATTTACCACCACCAAAATCAGTGTGTGAGTTAAGAGAAACACTGGGACATACATGCTATTACATTAATTTTATAAAGGGGTATGTGCAGATTACTACACGAATGGAAAACCTGTTAAAGAAGGACACCAGATTTCAGTGGAATGAGGATTGTCAGCAAGGATTGTACACTCTAAAGGAAAATATGGTGACAACACCTATATTAGTATTTCCAGATTGGGAAAAGACATTTCATGTGCACATAGATGCATCATCCATAGCCCTTGGAGCAATTCTGGCACAACCAGGAGCAGGGAACTTAGAACATCCTATAGCCTTTGCAAGCAGAAAGTTGTCAAAATCTGAGCAGAATTACAACACCACAGAAAGAGAAGATCTAACTATGGTATATGCACTTCAGAAATTAAAGCATTATTTACTGGGTAAACACTTTAAAATGTTCACAGATCATTCTTCCCTCAAATATCTAGTCAACAAGCCAGTGTTGGGGTGGAGGATCTGTAGATGGATATTATTATTCCAAGAATTCGATTTTGAAGTGATAGTCAAACTAGACAAGTTGAATGCAGGACCTGATCACCTATCAAGGGTTACCAATGGATAAGAACCTACTAATTTGGAAGACAACTTCCTGTTGATCACTCAACACACCCTAAAAATCCTTTATCATATTTTTTACCTTTTGGGTACCACTTGATCTTCTGCACTGTCTGATTCGATTTCATTTTGGGAAATGTTTTGTCTTTTATTATTTTCATGACTCTCATCACCTATTCAGGTTTGCTTGAACTTATGAAACCCCATGACTAAAAATACCTTAACACCTGAATAAAGAATCGATGACCAAACACTTCACCCAACGTGCTCAGGTTCTACATCAGAAGGAATTCAAAGAAGAAAAATGAACGAATCGGAAAACCATAGTCGCCGAGCGCCGATCTCCATCAACATCGACATAAGGAAGTTTTGGTTTGCGTTAAGTTTTTCACATAAAGATATTGCCGATATTCGATGCCCGACGTGCTTTATCAGAATCGGGGAAAACCTAGAAGGGTCATAACAAACATTTTGAATGCGATAAAAGTTATCCCCGATCGTTGATCCCCGATGCGTTTTCGACATCGAGTCTTTTTCAAGGGAGCCAATCCGAAAGCACTTTGATAGGTTTATCGCCGATCGTCGATCCTGGAGACTTTTTCGGCATCAGAAAGCTAAGGTTTGTTTTAGAAGGAATAACTTAAGAAAAGTCCCGACTCAGATTAATACAAGCGAATTATGTCACTGGTATCCAACGCCACATGTCTTTACCAGGTAAGAGGGTCATACGTTCTAGTTTTATCCTGAGTCATTCTTGGTTCCCTAGGTCCGAGTCAAACCTCCAAGTTAGCTTTGTTGCATTAGCATTGTACGGTAATATCGATCCACGTCGGATCTTTTTGCAGAAGGATATCAACGAAAATGTTCGTAGCACAACCCCGATCCCCAATCCACCCACTGAAAGAGTGACACGACGAGACGTTTTAGCATTAGATACAATTGGATTTTGAGAATTAAGGAGCTAATTAATACCCAATATTGCATTAGTTGCTACCTCGTGCGCCAATCAAAACAACCATTTAAAATCACCGATAGACCACATCACCACCCACGCCTCCACCGTCAACCTACGATGAATTTAAGTTCTAGATATTCAACGACAAATTTATTGAAAATTCACTCATAACCGGAATTGAATGGTTGATGTGACATGATAAGATCTCTCCTGTTTAAATTCTCTTGATTCATTGTGAACGAAGTCATTCTGTGTGTAAGATAATTCCAGAGAATCCAAAGGAGAAAGACAAGAAACTCAAAGGCTGTATCGACCCCGTGAATATCAAAATAACCAGGTTTTAGCAAGCTTGAAAGGTATGTATCTAAGTCTGTAAATTCAATGGCTATAATTTATATGTGTTTATCCAGTTTTTTACATAGTCTCTGAAATTTTTCTTAAGTTGTAGGAACAATGCCAGCGAGAAAGCCAACCATCATACGCTCACCGAGAGCACCAAAGATAAAAGAACCAGAGACATGAGAAGGTTCTTCTCCAGGAACCACGAGGCAATTGGAGTACATCCCTAGGCTAGAGCCTGTTGTTAAGAAAACAACATAGAAGGTTTTCATCCAACCTCCGGCCTTTGGCAATACATAGGCAAGCACCGTATCCAAGGTGGCGCTCCCATAGTGGGTAGATCTATTTAACATGATCGTCCGAGAGGAATACCCAGACTATGTCCCACTCAGTGATCCAGACATAAGGGCACTCGACGACCAAGTGTTCCCAAACATCCGACGATCATAGCTACATATGGTGGCAAGAAGAACCCCCATTTTCCCTTGCATATAACTCCTAAAGTGGCTGATCCACCACACATACACACATAAATGTTTAATAAACGATGTCAATGGTGGGTGTGTCAGATTTTTCCTCTCGATAGAAGTTCAGAAATATTACAAACTCAGAGACCCTGAGGAGCGGATAAACACATACTTCGTGGTGAAGTTATACGAATGAAATGAGACCAGCTGGGTGATGGCCTCATGGTGGAGGGAGGACAAGAAGTTTACCAATTGGAGCACTGGCTAGTATGGGACAATTAACTTAAGGGAGTAATACATCTATTTGATGGCTCTCATTTGCCGATTGTACAGAGAGAAATATTGCTCCAGGTTTTCGGAAGCATGGATGCCTTTGGAATACACAATTGTGATCAGTGGGTGCAGCTTCAATTGGGGAGAAATAATATCCAAGAAACTAATCACCTGTGTGCAGCAGGCTCAGATGCTGAAGGAAGAGGAAACACCCACTTTTTACATGGCTTCATACCTTCTCGATGTCACATTCCCTAGGAACATCTTCACCGGCACGTTGTAGAGCTCCTGGTCCACGTCTACTTCAACATGCTATGGGAAAACAGGTATAAGAAATATTACTCCTTTATCTGCGATGAATTCATTGCCCTAATTTATTTCATTCTTTTTAAGAAGGAATGCCCAAGGTTATCGGCAGTAGCCTAGAAAATGATATCCAAAGTAGGCCATTGGTATTTGGATGAGTGCGCCACCTACATCATGATGTTCGGGGCCACCAAATCACCACATATCCTACCAGATCATGTCCCAGAATGACTCATCGTAGGATAAATATGTTATGAGACCATCCTGCAAGGCTACAACACCACGCTGGTCAAAGACAAGAAACATGATTTCATACCCTACGGTTTCCATGTAGGGTTCTACTTGGTAAAGGATACCACTCAAGACAAACAAGAAGGGCTGAGCCAACTTGAATTGATATTCCCAACAGACCGATTCCGCAAGCACGATCCAAAGGGCCTAGTCCTGCAACATGCTTCACAAGTGTCGTCCTGCTGGTCGTATGCTCATGATTAGTTTGAAGATGAAGTCTTCATAGAGAACGTTCATGACTGGGACAAGGTGGTGCAAAGGATGGACGAACTGAAAATGACCAGGTTCAAAACCATGAGCATGGATGAACATGTGACAACAATAGAGAAGTCAACTTAAGAGGACCTCAGATCCAGGGAAGAAATCAGAGCGGCAGAGGAAACAAAGGTGAAGAATAGGGGATTGTCTTTGACACCAGAGGCATAGGCAAGGGGATTTCTCCTAATGAAACAAGCACATAGAGTGATTGATCAGCTACATAATGACCCATACCTCGTAGAGATGACAAGGGTTCCTGCCGACAACCCAATCGAAAGCCGGGAAAGACCAAGCGACCCAAAGCCGATACAAATTGGATAAAACACATGGTCGGATAAACATAGAGTTTCAACGCCACAGATCGGATCACCGGAGGGCATTTTGTCTCAGCCCGAGATAACAAGGACATTAGGGAGAGAAATTTCACCAAACCCCCTACACGACTTAATAACGATCTATGATGATGAAGAGAGTTTGGAGGTTTCCATGGTGACTCTGGTATAGATCACAGAGGAAAAGGAACCCAAGAAAGCATCTTCCCCAGCTCCCGATGCTCAAATTCAAATCATTCCACAGAAGTAACAGGAGGTCGAAAGTGTCTTAGACACTAAGCTACTCGATGCACCAGAGACCCAAGTGGAAAACCCAAAGGACGAGCTAGGGTTGGGTGAACAAGAAGAAGAGATTCCACATCAGGAAACCGACATCTCAACAAACCATTATCAAGTAAGTACCGATCCTACCCCTGATGCATCAATTTCGACTGGTACTTTACCTCCTGATGAGAAAAAACTGGAGGTTGAACTTTAAGAACACACAGAAGAGGTTCAAGAACCCATACTTGAACAGATTTACACTATCGGGAGCCTGGGAAAGACACTTACTTGGGGAGAGTAGAAAATCCATGAACCCATGGATGAGGTTGTCAATATACAAGCCATCGTCTACGATCGAAAGAGGAAATCCATCATGAATAGAACCACTAAAAGGAGGAGGCTTACTCTGGATAGTTCCATCCTCATCACCACAAAGGAGAAATTAATCAGCATGGAGCATGCCAAGACGTCTGAGCTTATCGAAACATGGATGTTATTCACAGATGCCACCTTGGATAGAGCAAGGAAAGATGAAGATGAGTTGTTCGTTGCGCTGAAGGAGTTGGAGCATCTGCTCCATTAGGTGAAATATTATTAGGACTCTACGCAGGCCATGATGTTCTTGAGAAGAGAATTCTAGGATGCCTATAGTAAATTCATGAATGAGCGACACCTTTTCACTACAGGGATATCCAATTTCCAAAAATACACCCTTATGGCACTGGCGAAGTGCAAGGATATGGAAATATGGTATGAAAAATAACACAAAGTGGTGGAAAGGATTAATTACATTAGTGCGGTTCAACAGGGTTGAGATGCCAAAGAGCACGACATTCAGGTACTAAGGGATAACAACATCAAACACATAAAGAAGTCGACCGAATACTAGGTGAAAATGGCCCAAGAACCTCATTATGATATCCAAGAGAAATGGGCCGAGTGTGAAAGGAGCAGGACCAAGATCAATCGAGCGATGAGAGACATCGACCTCCCAAAATTCGGCACACCCAAAGACTTTGTTGACTTGCATGACATAGTAAAACTGCATGCCAAACAAGATGCATCATGGGTTGCAGAGATAGAAAAGATGGAAAGCATTGTGCCAGGTCAAGTACAACAGTTCATGGAGGACAAGATCAAGGCTCAGACCATGTTACAAAAGTTAAGTGCTAGAGTAGTCAAGTATCGGGCATGGGCAGTGGAGATAAAGGAGATCCTTTTGGCCCTGATGGACCAACACAAATTCTCGTATGCCAACACATGTGAGGATCTCTTCATCAAATTGTCGGAGTATGAGAAGATTCATCCACTCAAGTGAAACCATTTGATGACTCTTAGAAGACTGAGAGATGAAAGTTCCATGTGGCAATGTTTTGTTTTAGTTAGCTTGCACTTTTGATAATTGTTTTTAGTTAATAATATTTTATAAATAAGAGCATCGACCTGTTAGAAGAGGTCGATGGTTTTGGCAAAGACCCTCATTTTTGGATTTGTAAGAACTATTTCAGAGCTACCTTAATTGAGAAGTCATGTTTAGGACCAGAGACAAGTTTTCTGATTTTCATCAGAAGCATGTGTGATTGGATCTAAGGAAGCATTATTATTTACTTTATCTCATGAATGGATGCTATAACAACTAATAGCCTCTGCATCTATTGATAAGTTATCCGATTCAATATTTTTATAGTTCTTGCCTTTAATGATGGAAAGTAAATCGTTGTGTTAATGTGTGATTAATGATTAGATCTAAGGAAACTATTTTTCTTGCCATCGTTCATTGAATATATGTCTTCTTCTGATCGTATCTCAGTCAATAATTGGAACACCAACATGTTAATGTATTAGTACTAGGCTTGTTGTAGATGTAAGAATCATTGTCTGCATGCTTGAGCACAAGGGTTATCCCAAACTCAATATTCTTCAGTAGTTAAGCATTTTGCCTTTGTTACCCAACTAGTTTATACCAACATTTATCTTGTATCAATCCCACCTATAAGAGAAAATACAAAAAGAGAACGTTCAAACCGAAGGAGGAGATTTCACAAGAGGACATCCTGTCAATCACTATGTAAAGCCCATCGATTAATTGGCCGGATCACAAGATATCGAGAACCATTCCACCATTAAATGTTTCAGAGTCTAATTGGGCCTTGGTGGCAGGTTTGGTTCCTATTTTTGAGTCTAAAGGTATTTAGGACCCCTCAAAAAAATTGGTGCTAGAAGGAGGGCCTGAGAATGAATGGCTGACAATAATTTTGAAATAATATTTCACACAACCTGTAGATTCGAAACAACCCACATGCATGGCTAGTCATTCTCAAGACAACCCACACACATTGAGTACTCCTAAAACATGTAACTCACCCCAGCAAGAGGAAGAACACTTATTCCCTAAAATACCTTATGCTTTTCCCCATGAGGAATTGAACAAGTTTAGAAGAATCACAAGAGCTTATACCCGACAAATCAGAGCACTACCCGTAGCTCTGTTACTTCCTCGAAGAAAACAAGTAAGAAGACCAGTGGTCGATACCCCCGACCAGGTTTTCGTTCACACAGTATAATACTTGATAGATTTCTCCCTCACCCAAATCAAACATCCTCTTAATCTAATCTCCGAAACACCAGCCGGTAACTGCTCCAAGCCCGATGATTTTTTCGACGAGGAAGGGTTTAACTCAGAACGATCAGTTTCAGGATCAGATGACATGGAATATAATAATGATCATAATAAAGAAAGGGGAAACCCACCTTAGAATAATCAACCTTGGTTGGCCAGAGATGCTCTACCCATCCCCAGATGAGTACATAACCTTCCCCAACATCTAGAAAAGTTACTCCCTAAATTTGACCCTGAAACCTTAGGATTGCCTGAAGACCATATCAAAAAATTCATACTAGCTATCAGACTGATGAATGTCCAACATGAAGACGTAGTATGTATACTTTTCTCCTATACTTTTGAGAATTCATCCTCCATGTGGTATTTTAACTTACGTGTAGGATCCATAACTAGTTGGACGAAGTTTCAAAAGGATTTTCTAGATAAATTTGTAGAAGAAACCACTACAGGAGCTTTGATGGCCGAGTTGTTCTCCGCCACCATGAGTTCAAAGGAGAAGGTTAAAGACTTTAATCAACAGTTCACCACTATCCTAAACAAATTTCAACCCGAAGCTAAACCCACTCAGGAGTTGCAAATCAAAGTATACACTAATGCTCTCCTAGCTTCTATTTCCTTGTTTGTGAAGAGGGCTGCAAAAACAACCTTAGCTAAGAATTTTGAAGAAGCCAAAACAATAGAATTCCAAATGAAGGGATGTAAAGAAGGCTAGGTCTCATTATTTAAGAAGGAAGTTCAACCTCCTCCCATGATATGACTCATGTTGACTAGACCCCCAGGTAAACAAATAGAACAAGGTCCCGAAAAGGGAAGTGGAGACATAGAAGACCTACAACGCATGGTTAAGAAGTTGTCAAACAAAATAATAGACATGAAAATAAGTGCAAGGGAAGGAAACCAAGGCCAAAGGTCCTATAAACCATTTTTTAAAAGAAATCCACCTTTCAAAGCAATTGAACCTCCTCCAACCAACTTAAACATCGATATGGGAAATGTAGCATCCGACTGGTTTTGTACCTATTGCCAAGAGAAACATTCTGAAAGAGACTGCCCACAATGGGTGCATGCCATGAATTTGATGGCCAACCAGTTTCTAGATGAGATTTCCCTTACCAAACAATCAAGCGGATCAACTATGAATATTGTTGATCAGGAAGAGGTTGATCCACCAGAAGAAACAACCATGCTAATATGGGACCCTAACCTACCAATGCCTTTCAATGACCTATTTGAGGTTCAAGAACCACCCACAGAGGTGTTGGATGTGCAAACATGAAGTAGGGGTCAGTTTGTCTCAAATGACGATACTACGACCCAAAATTCAGGAGGAAAACCAATGCCCAATCACTCGAAAGAACCTTTTGTACCCCGAATAAATCCTATAAACATCCATACACAAGAATCACCCAAGCTAGACTACAACATAGTAGAAGATTCGAAAAATTTGAAGGCAAATATATCGGTCATGGACATGTGTAGAATCCCTCAACAAAAGGACTTTCTGTTACAAGAATTGAAGTCAGTATAAAATCCTACAACAATCACTGACCAAGGAGAAAATCCATCCCTCTTAGTTCTAGGAAATAAACCAACTATGGATGCATGCTCTGAAGATAAGAAGGGAAATCCTTTTGTCCCACCATTCCTTTTGACATTTGAAGTCTTCAACATAAACCTCCATTACTACCTGGTTGACTCAGAAGCATCCTCTAATGTTATTCCATTGTCTATATGTAAGAAATTAAACACAGTCCCTCTCAAAAGTGATAAACATGTGATACAACTAGACATAACCGAAGTGAAGGTTATGGGAGAGCTCAAAGATGTAATGATCAGAATGGTGACACACTCTAAATTTGTTCAGGTGATTGACATCATCATAGTAGATATCCCAGAAGCTTATGGATTGTTACTTAGCCAAGATTGGTCTGAGAAGTTTAATGGATACTTTAGTACAAACTAGGTTCACCTTTTTTTGATATTAAAGGGACACATGAATATGATCATGATCGATAGAGAAAGATATCTAAAACATACTGTCACTGACTTAGAAACCCTCAACGACACCTCATCAACTAATTTCCTCATGCTAGGAAATTATTCTTGTGACTCCGATTTCGGGAATTTCTGCCCCCTCTCATCTAATTTTCCTCTTACTCAAAAATATGAAATAAGTTTTCAAGAAAAGTTGCCAACAACGACAGAGGAAACCCTCTTATGTCAGGAACTAATGCTAGAAACCATGAAACAGATAGGAGGAAAGGAGGAAAGTGGTAGAAAAAGGAATCTTATGGTTTTTTCTCACAAATTTGGACCTTATACTTTGATGGATATAAATTGCAAGAAGGGTCAGGGGCATGGTGCATCCTCACTGATTCGAAAGGTAAACAAAATTTCTTGTCATGTAGACTAGAATTTGAATGCACAAACAACACCGTCGAGTATGAAGCTCTAGTAGAAGAGCTAAAGAAAGTCATCGACTTAAATGTTAAAGAGATAAAGGTTTTTAAGAGATTCTGAAATAATCATTAGACAAGTAAGGAACACTATACATTGCAACTCTCCCCATCTGAGGTATTATCAATAGGAAGTTCACAGACTAATAGAACATTTTGAAGCCTTCAACATTACAACGATCTCCAGAAAAAACAACACACTTATTGATTCTCTGGCCACCGCTGCCTCAAGGATATCACCTTTAGAAGAATACGAAGCTTCCCATTTCACTGTGGAGATACTTTACAAACTATCGGTGCCCAACAATATTTCTAATTGGAAAGTATTTGAAGGATATGAACATATCATAATTTTTTTGACCAATCAAGATAATTTTAAAGACCTGTCTATTGACGATGAAGTATTTCAGGAGAAATTAGCAGAAACTGATCCTCATATAGATCAACCGACTGACAAACCTAGGTATCACATGATACCAAAGGGAGTAGCCAATTTAGAAAACCTTTTTTACTTAAGGGAAAGATTCAAAGGGTCAAGGAACACAAAGATGAGGAGTTCATGTCCCATGTACAAAAATATAAATCTAGGAACCATGGAAAACCCCAAGAATATAAATCTTCGCAAGACAATATCTAAAGAGGAAAGGGTTGAGCACTCAACACACCCTAAAAATCCTCTGTCAATTTTTTGTTTTTTGGGTACCACTTGAGTTAGTTTCCCATGACTGAATGACTTGGTTCTTATTCGTTTCTTACTTGATTAAGTCTTTGTGCATTTTTTTTTCTTTTGTTTCTTGAAGGATAATTACATGTTGTATTTGGATCATAATGCTTGTCATCATGTTTTCCATCGATTAAGCTCACAACAGGTCGACCAAGCCTTTTGTATGTACAAGAAATGCCCGTGGACAAACACAACAATCCAGAGCGGTCAATTTCAGGATCAAATTGTGGAAATAGATAGGTTGACTTTCGACAGTGGAGATCCATCAGGCCAATTAGATAAACGGTTTTCATACATTCAGCGTGTCAAAATCGTGTGGGGTTTAACATCAAGAGAGAACCCATGAAGTACACAAACACTCAAAGTCCCGAAGAGCCGAAGTCCTGAGAGCATGCCACGTCATATTTAGAGACGCACCACTTCGAGATATTTCCAAGCACAACATTCTAAATTGTCGAAGCCCTGAAGGGAATCTGGACCATCCATAAAAGAGGACACATGGAGGTAGATCGTTCACTTCAGATACTTAACACTATGGGTGATTTGCGAAGAACTAGAGAAAGAATTACCCAAAGTTCCAAACTATTGAAGTTGCGAAGTAATGAGAGACTACCACGTCACTTTGGGCCCATACTGCTTTGGGAGAACTTCATTCCTCACAATCCAAAACTCCTGAATCCTGAAGTGTTAGAGCACATGGCACTCATCATTCATCATACGTGGCACTCATTCTAGGTCATTTGGTTGTGTCCTTCGCCCATTTCCATGTGGCATGTGTCTCCCTTCTTTCCATGACACATCAACAACCTTGAAATCATATGACATCAGGCCACCATGTCAATTCACAGTCCATACCACTCCGAGAGATTTACGAGCACACCATTCATAAAATCTTGAAGAGCCCAAACACCTGAAGTCCCGAAGTGAATCTTGACCATCCATCAATGAGGACACGTGGTGGTAGATCCCCCACTTCGAATATATGTCGCTTCAGAGGATTGCTTGAGAAAAGATATGAAAACTACCAAAGCCCAAATTCCCGAAGTGAATCCGGACTGTCCAGAGCCAGAGGCCATGTGAAGGCAAATCGCTCACTTTAGAAATATGACACTCCGAAGGATGGTAAGAACTTTGCATTAAAAAGTCCTGAAGCCTGAAATCCCAAATTAATTACAGACCGTTGATCTCAAATCAACCATCACCATTGATCCTTGCAGTAGGTAAGGATGAAATATCACCCAGATCACAGATTGCGACACGATTGATGACCACACTGCATTGCCGGGATGTAAACTGCTCAAACGTTAATTTTCCAAAGCAGTCCCGCAATTGGAACCATGGTATTGTTGGAAGGGTACATGGTATCTTGTGGGGGCTTGCGGGCCCAAAGTCGATGTAGACCAAAGCCACCCTAGAAAAATTTCATAATCACATCTTGACCATCCATCAACAAGAACATGTGGAGGTGGATCAGTCACTTCGACAATTTTCCTCCATGGTATTTCCAAGCACAACATTTACAAACTCCTGAAGCCTAAACTCCCGAAGTGAATATGGACCATTCAGATCTAGAGGCCATGTGGAGGAAGATTCGTCACTTTGGAAGTAAGATACTCCAGAGGATGGTAATAAATATGGATTGAAACTCCCACAACCC
This sequence comes from Picea engelmannii, assembly GCA_009831015.1. Taxonomy (NCBI): domain Eukaryota; kingdom Viridiplantae; phylum Streptophyta; class Pinopsida; order Pinales; family Pinaceae; genus Picea; species Picea engelmannii. The sequence continues at coordinate 520,435 of ML781992.1, forward strand.
GAACTCCTGAAGTGATCACAGACCGTTGATCTCAAATCAACCAACGCCATTGATATGTGCAGCAGGTAAGGAAGGAATATTACCTGGATCACAGATTGTAATAAGATCGACAACCAAAATCCATTGCGGGGACATAAACTGCCCGAATGCTAATTTTCTAGAGCGGTTCCATAATTGGAACCATGGTATTATTGGAAGGGCATGTGGCAGCTTATGATGGATTATGGGCCCAAAAGCTGTGTGGACCCAAACCACCCTCGAAAAATTCCACAATCACATGCTTATATGACATCATGTCACCACGTCACCTCCTTGTCACCACATCACCTCCATTTCACCTCGAGTCATGCTCAATACTACCCCTCACCATGCACTATTTGTCCTCCACTCACGTCTGTCACCTCCAGTCCCCTCCACTTCATCTACATCCACGTCGTCCACCTTCACGCGTCATGTCATCCTATTGGATGCCCACCTCCACGTCTTCCTGTTCACAACCAATTCATCACAGTGAAAGTGAGGAAAAGGGTCAGCTACAGTCGAGACAAAGTGTGGTTAGCTTCTGAAATCTCAGACACAGACATAGAGTTAAGTCTCAGTCACACGTCGACACAAATTGGTTCCAACACACTTCAACAGACTCCCTCTTCCTCAAGCATAGATCTTCTCATGCAACCAGTTGTCTCCAGTGGCCTCCAACAGATCATAGACATGCCATTACTCAACACAGAGCTCTGCTCTTTCACTTTGAGGTCTATTTTCTGCCGAGTTAGTTCCTCTAGCGCATGCATCATTTCTATCTCAGAGACAGTGGTGGTTTTTTAATTGATTAATTCCAACATTTTCTTAGATTAATAGATACAAGAGTGGTCTTATTTGTGTGATAAGAACCAATATTGTTGATTAAGTCTAGTGTCATGGTCAAGTTAATAATTTTTTTACAAACAGTTACCTAAAATTAGGTCTCAGTCCCCTAAGGATGAGAACCTATGCAACTCTGTTAAATAGGGGGTATTTGAATGTTTTGTAGGTCGATGGTTTTAGAAAGAACCTCATTTTTGGATTGTAAAGAACTATTTCAGAGCTACCTTAATTGAGAAGTCTGGTTCAGGAATTGAGACAATTTTTTTTTTTTTTTTCATCAAAGGCGTTTGTGATTGGATCTGAAGAAGAATTATTTCTGATTTTATCTCATGAATGGATGTTGTAATGAGTGAGACCCTTTAAATCTGTTGATAAGTTATTTGATTCAATATTTTTATAGTTCTTGTCTTTAATGATGAAAATTAAATCATTGTGTTAATATGTGATTGATGATTAGAGTCAAGGAAACTATTTTTCTTGCCATCGTTTATTGCATGTATGTTTTCTTCTGATAATTGTATCTCAGTCAATAATTGGAACACTGACATGTGAATATATTAGTACTAGGCTTGTTGTAGGTGGAAGAATCATCATCTGCATGTTTGAGCATGTGGGTTATCCCAAGCTTAGCCTTCTCCAGTAATTAAGCTTTTGCACTTTGTTACCCAGTTGGTTTATGCCATCTTTTACCTTGTATCGGTCCCACCTATAAGAGAAAATACAAAAAGAGAATGTTCGAACTAAAGGAGGAGATTTCAAAAGAAAACATCTTGTCAATCACTACATAAATCACATCGATTAATTGGATGGATTGCAAGATCTAGAGAACCATTCCACCATTAAATGCTGAAGAGTCTAATTGGGCCTTGGTGACGGTTTTGGTTCCTACTGTTGAGTTAAAGGGATTTAGGACCCCTCAACAGAAAGGAAGGCCTATCTCAAAATTTTCAAACAATATCAAGATGTCTTTGCATGGTCCTACCGAGATATGAAAAATTATGATACTTGTATCATTCAACACACAATATCGTTAAAGCCCAGAGTGAAACCCTGCCAACAAAAGCTCTGGAAGTACAACCCATCCTTGGAGCCTCTCATGTGTTAGGAGTTAAATAAATTACTAGATGCTAAGATTATCTTCCATGTTAGACACTCTGCATGGGTATCAAATTTTGTTCCTATGAGGAAAACATCTGGGGAGATCCGCTTGTGTGTAGATTTCAGAAACCTCAACAGAGCTTTAGAAAAGGACAGCTACCTGTTGACGGGCGAAATTGACCGTCCGTCAACTGAGAGAGTGGAACCGGTCCGGGGTTGTCTAATAACCCAAGCCGTTTGGAATGGACCACTCTGACGGGTTTAACGGCTCCGTTGGCCGCCCTAAGGTTTCCTAAGGAAGCCGAAGAGGAAAGCTGATCTAAGTTAAGTGATCTAAATAAGCAAAACTAACTATAAAATACTCTAACTATTATATATACAAAAGACTAATAACTCAAATCAAACATCTAATTAGTACTTTGATTACAATTATTCACAAATGTATATTATTTACAATCTACAGATTTGAAAGAAACCTGTGAAACTGATGTGCTTGCTGTCCTAAAACAGCGAAGGATAACTCTTTTGAATTTTATGATATATGAATAAGAAAGTAAGTTAACTCAATTTAAACGATCTAATCTATTACTTAACTCACTTACTAGCTAATATACTAAGCAAATAATTGAAAAACAAACCTAGAAATGCTCCAAATCTGCCCTGCATATGATGATTCCTTAAGCTGGTTGGCGGAAGAAATTCACGCCAATTAGCCCTCAAGCTTCTCGCAAAGGATCA
>ML781992.1:523234-556294 GCA_009831015.1 Picea engelmannii
CAAGAGCTATGATAAGGATCAACACTTAATGATTACAAAAGATAAATCAAGACCCCAATGCAATTCAGGCAAATCATAAAAATGTGAAATCAAGGGCTAAATGTCTTTATATAACCCATCGAAGTATGAAGACCGATCAAAGGACATTGCCGATCATGTAAAGATCAATAAAAGATAGGYGCAATAAGCATGATGACACAAAAKATATCGGCAGTTCAGATAATGATCGAAAAATGACCTCAAAAGGAGAAATTTCCATGCTTACAATTKWRAAGTCTTAGCGAAGACAAACGTGCGAAAAGGCGCAAAGAATAAATTCGTCGTTCATATGAAAATTGCGACTAAAAATCAATGTTTGTGAAACATTGGTGTGGGCAGCTTATGAGACAATTGAAAAAATTGAATTGGCTGCCAACACTACCCGATCCCACCAATGGAGCAACTCTTGCAGACTGTGTCTGGCTCTGAGATTTTCTCCTTGCTGGACGGGTTTTCAAGGTACAACCAGGCTCTAGTTTCAGAGGAAGACTGTTTGAAAACTACCTTCTGAACCAAGTGGGGAACCTTTTCTTATAAACTCATGCCCTTTGGGTTAATCAATGCAAGGGAAACCTTCCAAAGGGCCATGGACTTAGCATTTCAGGGACTAATCAAGACATGTGTAGTAGTTTATTTGGACGATGTGACTGTGTATTTAAATAACAGAGAAGATCACCTCCAACACTTAACCCATATTTTCGAAAGGTGTAGGAAATACGGTATATCCTTAAACCCTAAGAAAACTATCTTTGGTGTCAAGGAAAGTAAACTGCTAGGTCATATCTCATATTAGGGATATAGCTAAGCTTCGATTACCTCACAACAAAAAGGTTATGCAATATTTCTTTGGGAAAATCAATCTAGTGAGAAAATTCACCCTCGATTTCGCCGAAACTATCAAACCCCTACAAAAATGATCCGCAAAGATGTTGAATTGAAGTGGGATGATAAACAAAAAAGCTCTTTCAACAATATTAAGGCCACAATATCTCAATACCTAGTGTTGCGAAGTCCCGACTTTGGCAAAGATTTCTTCCTCTACACTTTTTCCTTCGACCAATCATTAGCTGCAATATTGAATCAGAAGTATGATGACAACAACGAGGCCCCAATCTCATTTATGAGCACTAATTTCCAAGGGGTCGAACTAAATTACCCTGCTATAGACAAGCATGCTTATGCAGTATACAAGGTAGTGAAACACTTTAGATCTTACATCCTAAAGAACCATAGAAAAGTCATCGCACCTCACCCTGCAATATGATCCATATTCACTCAACAGGAGATGGGGGAAAGAAGCGAAAATTGGATGGTAGTAGTCCAAAAATTTGATCTAGATATAAAACCTGATAAACTGGTTAAGGGACAAGGATTATGCAACCTGGCAGCTGAAGCACAGGATCAAGTAAATGAAGACCCTGGATGGGAGAATGAATTGGCATTATGGTGTGGTGAAGCTTCATACGTCTCCCTAGGGAAAGAGTCTTGGTATGTGAAACTAACTTATCTTCTGCATCATGGGACTTGCCCAAAAAAACTAAATCCTAGGGAAAGGAGATCCCTCAAGTTAAAATCAACACAACATTTCCTCATAAATTCGGTGCTCTTTCGTGTTAATTATGATGGGGCACTTTTAAGATGTCTTGAACATGAAGATGCATACAAGGTTCTGAAGGAGCTCCATGATGGTCCTGTAGGTGGAAATTTCACAGGAAACACCACCACTCACAAAATACTGAGAGCTGACTATTATTGGCCTACTCTGTTTAGGGATGGTCACACATATGCTAGAAACTGTAAAACTTATCAAATAAGTGCGAGGAGGGAAAATAGAGTAGTTGTCCCACTCCAACCTATGGTCGTCTCTAGGCCATTTGAGCAATGGCGGTTAGATATAATAGGAGAAATTACACCGAGTTATTCAAAACAACACAGATACATACGGTCTACCACATACTATTTCATGAAATAGGCAGAGGCCATCCCTCTGACTCATGTAAAGGAAAAGGTGGTGATTCAATTCATAGAGCAACAAATGATTACAGGGTTTAGTATGCCTTCCGTCCTTGTTTTTGATAATGTCGTTTACTTTTCTTCCACCATATTAACAGATTTTTCTCTAGACAAAGGAATCATAATCAGATACTCTACAAACTACTATCCATGGGGGAATGAAGTGGGAGAATCAACCAATAAGAACCTAGTGAGGATATTAAAGAAAAAAGTTGTAGACAACCAGAGGAATTTACACAGTTCACTCCATAATTCCTTATGGGTTGATAGAGTAACACCCAAGGAAGCTATAGGAAATTCCCCATACTTTCTGGTATAGGGACATGAATCCATTCTCCCAAATGGGATATATTTTCCATCTCTTCATCTTGCTCAGGATTCTAGAAGACAACCCTCATCAGTTATACAACAAAGAATTGATAACCTCCTCATGATTGAAGAAGAAAGGGAGAAAGAAAAATCAAAGTTCATATCTCATCAATAGATAGTTAATAGATGGTTTGATAAGCATAAGGCCAAAGAGAAGAATTTTGAAGTAGGAGACTTAGTCCTAAAATGGGTCAGAGCAAATGAGCTGAAGGGAAAACATTCGAATTTTTCGAATCTATGGCTCGTACCTTTTTAGGTAGCTGAGAAGATTGGGGTAGGCACATATTGGTTGCATAATCTGACGGTGGAACCTAACGCCCTCCCAATGAATGACCAAGTCCTAAAACACTATTTTTGTTTAACTAAAAAAAAAAATAATAATAATATTAAAAAATGAATGTGTGGGTGTGTTTTCATGATGTCTTTTTTTTAGGTAGGCGGATTGCATAGTTCATTTTCGTTTTGTTTCTTGTTATAGTACATCTACTCTTTTGAAGTTTGTGTTTAGCAAGACATTGGTTTACCTTAGTTCATGTGATATGATGAACTTTGTTCCGAACTCATCTCTTACATACAACACAAGAAGCGTTGGGAGACCTGCGGTTGTTTTAAAGGAGTTCTCTATCTAACCTATGCAGATGACAACCTTGGAAAATTGGTGAAGTGTCCAGCTGGTGGTTTGGTAAAAACCTATTGATTTTATCAACTCCCTTCTTAGGTTATCTGAGTTATTGACCTAGGGTTAATTTCATTTAGGGTTCCAACCTCTAACTATCGACCCCCCTGGTAAACCAAAAGGAAACGTAGCGCCCGGAAGGTACTGTGTAATCTCACCTGAGATAGCTAAGGATGGTTGACTGTAAGACTCAGGTGTTTACAGCCTAGGACATAGTAGGAGATAAAGGGGTTTCTTGATTAAGGCCCCATTCTGTGAACTGTTACTGCAATCTAATTATTCCCAGGAATCACATGCATATAACTCAAAATATAAACAGATTGTAATAAAGCATTTGGTTATTCATCAATCGTAGTCATCTATTTCTTGAAAGAAGTTAAAGCCATGCAAACATTCAACATATTACAAAGAAGTTACCGTGGTTCACCCCTTTTGGGATATGTCCACAAATATTTGGATCTTGTCTCTTTTATTATAGTAGTTCTTGATCTCCCTGCGCTGCGCGCTTACAGTTCTCCACAAAAGTGGGTAAGATCTCTGTGAGGCGAACTAGATCGCACCAGGATTTGCAGCCTACGGTCTAATCCTCAGATCTACCTTCCCTCATATATTTCTTTCTCAACAACTTACAAAACTTGGTTCATACAATTCAAACCCCTCACATATCTCCAATAAAAATACCTGGGAAAATCACTCAATAACAATCACAATCTTCATAAGAATTAACATAAACTCAATAATGGCAACTACAACAACTATTACCCAAAAAACCCCGCACATATGATACTTTCGTATCTATATTTATACATTTTGGGCTCTTCAGCCACTTATAGAATGTTACCAAAACCCTAACCCTTCTTACACTAGGTTTTTCTCCCATGCGCGTGTTGTTCTTCCTCCAGCTGTCGCTTCCCGCTGTGCATGCTTTCTTGCATTCGTGTGTGCTGATTTTTTGCCAGTTGTCACTTCAGTTTCCTGCACGCTTTATTTCCCATGATCGTCCTTCTTTCCACTTCGGCCTAGTGCCAATAGGCCCCCAACAATGACACATGACTCGTCCCGAGTCACTTAATTGCACTGTGCCTCCTCGATCTCCCTGATGATCGTATAGAACTTCTCCTGCAATTCCGCTGCTTTTGTCAGTGCCTACATGATTTTCTCCTTGATAATATCTATTGTTTGCATTGCTACTTCTTTGCTTATTAGTCCTGCATATTCTAGTTGAGTCTGTGCTAACTGTGTTTTGGCTTCTTCTGTCTACTCTAGTATTGCTGCTATCCGTTCCTGCAATGGTTCTATTTGAGCCTGACGCTCCTATTTCTGTGTTTGCGCAGTGAGAAGTTCTGCCTGTAACTTATTTAACTCTTGTGTCCCTTTGATCCACTCTAGGTTTGGGATGGTTTTCTGTTGCTTCTTGAATTCTTGGATCATTCCATTGATCCATTCCTCTTCCTTGTCCAATTGTTGGACCTGTGGGTCCTCTTCTAGCTTTGTCCAGAGTTGCGCTGCTTTATCTAGCAAGTCAGTTGCTGTGCTGACCTATTTTTCCAGCTCCTGTAGTTTCACTTTTGCTTCTTCCTTCCTCTGCACCTTTACTGTCGGTGGGGTGGTTGGTCTAATCTGCCCATGGAGAGTCTCGATCTCCTTATGATACTAATCAATTTCCTGTGCAATCTGATCGATATTTTCTGCTACTGGGACTTCACTTCCTTGCGCAGTAGTTGGAAGTTTCCCAAAAATGTCTTCCACTCTATGTTCCAACTCATTCCTGCATTTCTTTTCCTCCTACGTTTCAGATTTGGCCTGCGCGCAAACTGTTTCCAGTGTTTCCGGCTTCTTTGTTGCTTGTTGTAGCTTGATCACGTTTTTATGTGCTCGAGACTGTATCTCATGGTCGACGCTAACCTGCAATTGGTATAAGGCCTTTGTTGGCATCTGTGTTAGGACCAATTGGATCTAATCCAAATCCTTTAGTGGTGTCTGTCCCACAATCTCATCCATTTGTAGCATGCTCAACTTTATGTAAACCATGGAATGTCGTTTCGGAAGAACTGAGTCGCGTTCTCCTACCTCCATTATTTTTTTGATCCGTGCGCTTGATGGATTTATGCCTCTGCTACTACTTGTAATCTGATCTTCTCCGAATTTCTTCAGGAGTTGCCCCATTTCTGCCAGCTCCTTCTGTAGTTTATCCCTGTGGTGTGCTGCATGATCAAATTCCTCTGTGAGACAATCCTGTACCATTCTGGCAATCAACTCGCCATTGTCCTCTATGATTGTGTATTTTGGTGGTGATCGTTGTGCTTTTGATTTCTTGTGCGCACCTGTTTCCTGTACCGCTGGTCTCTTAGTTCCCCCTGTTTCCTGTGTGATGGGGTTCGTCGCGGTTTCCTGTGTTCCCTCAATCGAGTTCTGTTGTTCATTGGTTGTCTGAGTGGTTTTTTTTCTCCCCTTCTGGGTCCCTGGCTGCTCTGAGACGCCCTCTATCTGAGTTGACTTGATTTGGCCCATTCTTGGTTTCTTGGGTATTGGGACTTGTGGATGCTGTGTTTTTGGTTGCGGAGCCCCTCCTTCTGTTGTTTGTCCCAGTATTTCTCTAGGTATGGTTGGGATCTTCCATTCATATGACCACTCATGGATGATCATCTCGATGTCTCCCTCGGTAAAGCAATAATGCATCTATAGCCACTATTTATGTGGGTCCTGTCTTGGCTGTATCCACATGGCTTGTCGTTTAGACCACAGATTGGCGATGCCCCCAAATCGTGCGACAACCTCTGGTGTTATCCTCCATGCTCGGTTGATTTCTTCCTACATTTCCCATAGGTAAGATTCAAATATAATTACATTTCCCTTCTTATGCTTGCCCAATGGTGTGGATTTCAGGATGCAATATCTCGCTCCTCGTGGCTGTGGTGTGGTACAGAAGATGACATAGTCTGGCTCTTTCCATCCCATGAAAGCGATGAGAGTAAGCAGCCATGAGTAGTGAAACTCCATACCTTCTTCTTGAGTGTCTTTATAGTCGATTTGGAACAAGTTTGACAGGTATGGTGCCCAACTCATGAAGGTGCCTTATCCACACTAAGCTGCAACTGTGATAACTCCTGCTGGTACTTCATCTTTACAATATTTTCTTAGTAGTTTGCATGCTAAGATATTTTATCCTAGTTGTGTCGTGGCATCATTAATTCTCTTGATTATAATGCCTCTCGTTCCCCTGTCGGTGCCACATTTCTTCTTCATTTCTTCTGCCAATGATTTTTCCTTGGACTTGTCATCTAGTATCAGCGCAGGATCCATACGTCGGATGGGTAGTCCTGTAATTTGCGTAAAGAGTTCAATAATTATGGGAACAAGTTTATCCAGCCATACATCCCCTCCATGCATAACTGGTAATAGTTGTTTGATGCATGCCATCGCATATTGGCCTTTGCCAAAGTGTGGTATCTTCAACAATCCTAGGATTCCGGTTCTGTCCAGTGCGGCTGCCTACTTGCGTGGCTTAGTGATAGTTCCTCTGAAAGGGTTCAGGACTATTGTCTCCAAAAAGACTTGTGGTGCAGGCTCTGGATATTTTCTTTCATCCGGTACATCATGGTCGAAAAAATTGAGCTTCCCGATGTGACCCAATAGCTGTGAGTCCACCTGTATGCCTTCTAGTGTGCGAGGTAGCACAATATTTGTAGTTGGTTTCTTTCGATGTGAGCTCAGTATATGAATCTTGTTTTTCGGCTGTGTTGGCTGGTTCAAAGTTCCAGCAGTTTCCGGTTTCTCCTTCACCATCCATTCTTCCCAAGCTTTATCCATTTCGCCAATCGCCTCGTCCGAAAAAGAAAAGTCTGGGATGGGTATTTGTGGAACCTCTGGTTGGAGCTTTGCTTCCGGGTTCTATGTGCTTTCATTTATTTCCATGGATGCTTCAACGTTTTCTGGCTATCCTTCCTGATGAGTTCCTACTGCTTGATTCTGAAGTTCCTGCGCTGCCGCCGGTGTATCCTCTTTCATGGTTTCCACTTTGGGCTATGGGATCTCTTCCTGGATCAGTGTTGATTCAACTGGAATATTCTCTGACGATGAGATTTCATCAATATCAATGATCTCTGGTGGTTGCTGCTCGTTTTCTTCCCGTGTTCCTTGTGACCTAGTTTGAACACTAGCCGATCTGACTATCTGGCCTGGTTCTGTGAGCTTTGGTGGTTCCATACTGGTGTCTGTCAAACGTTTGTTTGGTTCAAATGGCTCGGATAAGCTCTGTGATATCGCTATGTGCATTTGGTTTGCTATTTCTCTTTCTTCATTCTTCTTTTGTGAATAGACTAACTGTTTCTGTTCTTGTGTGTTGTATGGGTGTGCCATGAATCTTGTTGAGGATGCTTCCTACCTTGTGCGATTAATGCACCATAAGTGTGGGTTCAATGCATCAACAATGGTTTCATACCTGCCCTTATGGCTACTTTTCCATCGCCAGTTGGCGCGTTTAGTGTGACATCCCATCAATCCTTTCCTTGCTTTAATTCCGTCTCATGCTATCCTGTCAGTGTGCTTTTGCTGACTTTCCTTTTCCTGCTTGTTTCCCTTTCCGATATNACTGCGTGGTGGGTAATCGACTATCTTTGTATATATTTAGCCGACTCCCGTTGATCATTCCTCTGAGGTCTGCACCTGCTAGATCTTTCAACTATAAAGCTCCTCCGTCTGTGACAACTTTTACCTCGTATGGTCCTAGCCAATGCATCCTCAGCTTCCCAGGGTGCTGTAGTTCTTTACTGTCATAGAGAAATACTAGATCTCCTTCCTTTAATATTTTTCTCTTGATGTGGCAGTCGTGCCACGCTTTATCTCTCACTTTATGTACTTGTTGATGGAATCCTGCCAAGATTCGGTCTTCCTCCATTGACAATAATTGATCGAGTCATTCCTAGACTGCGCCTCATTCTGTCATTTGTGTGATAGCTGCTACACGTAGACTAGGGATTGGAAATTCTAATGGTACTACTGCTTCTTGACCATAGACCAGTTTGAATGGTGTGTGACCTGTCAACTTTTTTCATGTGGTTCTATACACCCATAGTACTGCTGGTACCTTGAGATCCCAATCGTCCTTGTTGACGTTACATATCTTCATCAGGGTGTTCTCTAGAATTTTGTTGAAGGCTTCTACCATGCCATTAGCCTGTGGGTGATACGGTGTGATTTTTTGGTTATGAACTTCTAATTCTTCAAGCATCACACGGATGGTGTTGTTGATGAAGTGCGTTCCTTGGTCGCTCATCAGAAATCTTGGGCACCCAAATCTAGTAATTACCTGTTCGAAAAGAAAGTGGGCAGCTATCTCTTCACTGCAATATTTTACTGGTGCGGCTTCTGCCCATCTCGTTAAGTATTCCATAGAGGTGATAATGTATCTCGCTCCTGTTCTCTTGGTGGGTGGGTTAATGGGTCCCACAAAGTCTATTGCTCATTTGTCAAATGCCTAAAGTGTCACTTGCAGTCGTAGTGGCATATCATCCCTTCTGTTGGGTTTGCCGACCCATTGACAGACATCACATTGCTGACAATATTCTTTCGAGTCTCGATGGATCGTTGGCCACCATAATCCTACGTGTAGTATCTTCTGTGCGGTAGCTTTTCCTGCATAATTCCCTCCTGCTATTCCTTCATGGGCTTCTGCTAAAATTATTGGTCGTTCGTGGTCTAGTACGTATCATCATAAGATGCTATCTGCGCCCATTTTGTATATATTCCCTGCGATCAGTTGATAGTTGACTGCGTGGACTACCAAGTTCTTTTTCTGCACAGTGGTGTATCCCTGCGGTGTAGTGCCTGTGCACAAGTACTGGATGATCTCTGCGAAGTAATCGTCTGCAATCTATATTAAGAAGAGATATGCATATGGGAAGTTGTCTTCCAAATTCGTTGGTTCCTCTCCATTGGTGACCCTTGATAAGTGGTTAGGCCCTGCATTCAGTTTCCCTGGTTTGACTATTACCTCGAAGTCAAATTCTTGAAATAACAGTAACCATTAACAGATTCTCCTCCCCAACACTAGCTTGTTAACTAGGTATTTCAGGGCTGAGTGATATGTAAACATCTTAAAGTGTTTTCCCAATACGTAATGTCTATATTTTTGTAGTGCGTAAACCATAGTTAAGCCTTCTCTTTCCGTCGTGTTATAATTCTATTCTGAGTTTGATAATTTCCTACTTGCAAATGCTATCGGCTGATCCAAGTCTCCTGCTCCTATTTGTGCTAAAATAGCTCCAAGTGCTATTGCTGATGCATCTACATGTACATGGAATGTCTTCTCCCAGTCTGGAAATATCAATATTGGTGTGGTGACCATCTTTTCCTTCAGGGTGTCCAGACTGTGTTGGCACTCGTCATTCCATTGATACTTGGTATCCTTCCTTAACAATTTTTCCATAAGCGCTGTAATATGCGTGTAGCCTTTGATGAATTTCCTGTAGTATCCCGTATGTCCTAACGTTTCTTTTAGTTGGCGAACTATTTTTGGTGTTGGTAGGTTAACAATGACTTTGATTTTGGCCAGATCCATTAATAAGCCCTGTTTGCATACTATGTGTCCCATTAGTATCCCAAATGGTGTTCCAAATATACATTTCTTGATATTCAGTGATATCTGACACTATCTGCATCGTTCTAACATCAGGCATAAAAATTCCACATGGTTTTTTAACAGGCTATAAACCATCCAATCATCCATTAGACTTCAAGAAATTGGTGGATGAATCCATTAAATGTTGCAATGACCACTCTGGATAATATCGCAGGTGCATTCTTCAATCCAAACAACATGACTATGTACCGATAGGATCCCCATTCTGTCGCAAATGTGGTCTTGTGTCTATCCTCTTGTGCTATCTTAATCTGATGATATCCTGAGAATCCATCGGTGAATGAATAGGCTTCGTGTCCTCCTACGTTCTTGAGTACTTCATCCGTGAACGGTGTGGGGAATGGGTCGTGTAAGTAGGCATCATTCAACTTCCTCAGGTTGACACATAGCCTGATCCCTCTTCCATGTTTCTTGTCCTGTACTACCATCAGACTTATCCATTCCGATTCTTCGACTGATTCGATGATGCTGGCCTCGAGCATCCTTTCAATATAATCTTTGACGTTCTATTTGTAGATGGGGTTTAGTCTGTATGGTCACTGTTTAATGGGTCTCACATCCGATTTGAGTGGTATATTTATTTCTCCTAATTCTCCATATATTCCTTTCATCTCTATAAAGGTTGTGGGAAAAAGGTCGTTGTATTTGCGCAACAATTCTGTGATGCTTTCTAGTGTTTGTTCATCCCAATAATCTCCAATTATGGCCATTTTGGTCTTCTCAACGATCCCTATGTTAACCTTCTTTATATTTATTGGGACAGAGATGACCTCTGATTCTAAGGGTGGTCCTTCCACCTCTCTCTCTCCTTTGACTTCCTCGATCTATATATCGCGCGAATCATCTTCATTTGGTGCTTCTTCCTGTACCTGGTAGCATGACAGAAGTTCCTTGACTGTCTGCTTATCCCACTGTTGTACCTCTATGATGACTTCCACTTTTGGTTCTGTAATGAATATGACATCTTTGATCCATTTCAGGGATGTGCCTATGTTTGGGTTCTCATGCTCGAATGAGAAAGTGATTGTAAAGTTCTGTTGGAGTGTCATCCATGTTTGGTTCCTTTTCGCATTTCCTGGTCTATATACCAATTCGCTGGTATGCCTTCTAAAGTATGACTGAAGTGGTGAGGCCATTCTTCTGGTGGCCTCATTTTCCATAGTGTTTTACATGCCTCCAAGTGTTCTACTTGCCTTCCTAGTCCATCATATTTTTTTTCGGTTGTTCCATATCTGTTCTATGTCGAGCCTTATGTGCAATAATCATTTTCATTGGTACCAATCTATGATAGTCTCTTTGTGCATGCCCCACCATCTTGTGGGTGTATCCTTTAGTGATAAATATAGTGCTAACAGTCTCTAGTTCTCTAAGACTTCATCTTCATAATGCGTCAAGAAAGTTTCCAAATCATTTAGTCCGTGAAAACTGGGTAGTTCTCTGATTTCTACGCCTAGCCATCTCACTGTGCGGTTTATTCTTGCACACCTTCTTGTGGATACTTTGTGTAGTTTTTGCTGCCAGTTTTCTAACCTAGTTTATGAGTCTGTTGTGCATAAAGTAATGCTCCGCCAACTGAGTATCCCATCTGCAGTTGGGTTTATATAGTCCGCATCATGCGCAGTTGTTCTGTATAACTGGACGATTTCATCTAGATCCAGGAAAGTGGGTTCTACGAACCTCTCGCCTTCTGATGGGTCGAGTGGGGTTATAAACTTGTAGTCTCCTGACTCAAATGTAAATTTTCTGGTTTTCAAGTTAATTATGGCTTGGTTGTCGAACACCCAATCCAAACCAAGTAGCGCTAGGTAAGGTGTTGTACCGTCTACTATTTTGATGACTTCAAAGTCTACCTTGGTGCGCACCTCATCCAGATCTACGGTTACTCCTTTTAGTATACCTATTGGTAGGACTCTATGTTGATTTTTTAGCTTTAATTGAACAATTGAGTATCCCAGTGTAGGTTCTCCCATGCATTTCCATGTAGTTTTTGGTAGTACGTTCACTTCAGATCCTAGATCTAGTATAATATCTCCCATGTTGAAATCCCCAATATTAGCATTGATTCTAAATTATCTACTTGTTCTTCTTATTGTGTGTAGGTGGTTGACAATTTTCAATTTTGGCTTCTTCTCCGTCTCACTGCTACATTTCTTTAGGATGTTTTTCAATACTTTGATAGATAAAGGATCACTTAACATTTTGATGCATGATTGCAAAAACTCTTTGATAGTACTTACTTGTTCCTTAGGTTGTGCTCTGTTGGTATGTTCCAGTGATGGCGACATGTCATATTCCAGGGCTTCCTTGTTCTGTTGCGTAGTTAGCGCTATGTCCTCCTTCTGGAATTCTTGTCGGGCTTTTGTAAAGATATCCTTTTCCTTTTGCACATCGAACTGCTTCTTGGGGTTGGGGTTCTTATTTACCCATTGGGTATGTGCTGGGTCTTGTCGAACTGCGTCATTTCCTGTTCTCGTTCCTCCTCGAGTGACTATGTTGATGTTCTGTCTGTCATCCCTTGATTCAGATGAAATCCACTGAACATTCTGGTTATTTTGGTTCCTTTTTTCCTAGATCTTTATGAGTAGTGTCAGCCATTCATCTGTATCGTGGTCCAAAGCGTGACAGTACATATAGGTCACTGGTGGTAGTGGGAATTCCCGTGCATAATGTCCTGCTTGATGGAAATTGTGACATGTGACTGGTCCTCTTCCACATCCGAAACCTCCTTTGTCTTGTCCTACTCCTCTATAGGCTGCACGATCACCTCATGGCGCGTTATATTGTGGTCCTTGATTATACTATGTGGTATTGTACTGGGGCTGTGCTGGGTTGTACTGCGGCTGCGCATTATTATAAGGTTGATGCGCAGTATTATATTGGTGCTGCGTAGTGTTATATGGTGTTGGGGCTTGAGTGAACTGTGGTGCTGCCTACCTAGTCATCTTTTCTACCTGTACCCTGTATGCGTCTGAGGTTCTTTCCTGCATCAGCTCCATAGTTCATCAGTCTTTGTCATCGTGGCCCACTGACTTGCAAAATGTGAAATATGAGTTTGTTGGGACTGTTTAGTATTTCTGCATCATCGTGCAATGGTACGGGTCGTGACCCATTTTCTTGCAGATTTCACACCATAATCCCCCTTGTTGCCATGGGTTTGACATGCCTGTTTCCATATACTGCATGAACATCGGACATTCGTTTTTGTGGTGTCCTTCTGTCATGCACATGGTACACCAAACAGATTCTCGTTTGTCCTTGTTCTTATTCTGGTTCAATTGAAATGTTAAGTTCTTCAGATCCTCTTTCAGTTCTTCGATAACCGGGTCCATCTGTTGGTACTGATTCTCTTCCAATTGCAAGGCTGCCGACAACGCCTCTGCTTGTGTCTGAAAATTTTGTTGTCATAGTGGATATTTTAAGTGTGGGAGTAGTGATTTGACAAACAGGTGCCGATGTTGCATCTCGGTCATAAGGTATTTTAACTTCCCTTTTAATTGCTTGAATCTCTGATCAATCTCCCATACCGATTCTCCTGGTTTTTGTCTTAGCTCAATCATCTCGTTCATATACTGATCCTTCGAGCTCGACTTCTGGAACTCATTAATTAGTAGTTTCTTAATGTTGTTCAGTGTCCTTATTGTCCCGAAAGCACTATTTGTGTCTAGACTCATGTACCAGTCTAGTGCGTAGTCTCTTAGCGTGATCGTTAGCTGTGCGAGTTTGGTGTTGTCATCAGTGATCTACTTTGCTTCCTAGATCTTAGCGCAAATGAATAGATGCTTCTCAGGGTCTTCTGCTACTTCTCCTAAAAAATATGGTAATCTGATAGTAGGGTCGTGTCCTGCCATTCTGAGTACTGAGCTACTGCCTCCTCTGCGCGGTGTGGATAATTGACTAAGATTACTTGAACTGGCTCCTCCAGTTGTCGCTCCTTGTGTAGATGTGCTTCTTGTTGTCAGACTTCCTCCGAACTTTGGTTTCCTAAACGATGGTGTTCTTTGTGGTTTATTGGTCGCACATGGGTTTATGGGTTCCACACTGACATTAATACGAAAGGGGTGGTTGTCTTCTCCTTCCATTCTTGGGTCTCTTGTTTTCCTCTCGTAGGTGGCACGCATGATTTCCTCAATCTACTCCACATCCCAGAGATCCTCTACCTCTTCCTCATCGCTTGCCAAGCCCTCCCTTTCATCTATGGCTCTCTTCTTGGTGTTTATCTTATATTGGTAGGGTGCTCCACTACGCGTCATTCCTGATGATGCCAAGATCAACTTGAGCTGGTTGTCATCCATTGAGATCAGGTCCAGGGGTTCCTCTTCCTTCTTCTGTTTATCCCGCCCTCCTTCCATTCCTCCTCTTTCTGTTAGTGCTTCCCCCCTTCCCCCATGCACGAAGGGAAGTCTAACTTTATGATTCCATTGTCATTACACCTTTTTTATATAGAAATATCTTGATAGAATTATACAAGGATCAAATGTACCTTCCTCTGGGTCCTCATAGAAATTCTTGCTCGGCTGCACTGTATGACTTCACTGTGTCTACCGCAAAATCTGTCATGAATCTTGCCACAATACTGTCAAGCCAAAAGTCTACTGCGTGGGTGAATTTGTTGTTCACCTGCTGCAGTTGCTGAATCTGTACTAGTGTCCAATCTAGCTGTTGAATCCAGTTCGTCGGGTGGTTATCTGTTAACCTTAAGATCCACTCCTGTAGTAGATGCACAAAATCATAGAAAAATATTTCGTGTAAATCTGTAAATAAGTATTTATCCAGGTATCTTCGGGGTGTGATTCTAGGGTTTCTATTGTCTTTGTGTGCAAACTCTATCTCTTTAGTTCGCAACCAACCCTTGATTTCTTCTCTCATGGGGTTCCAAGGTCTCCACATTCCCTTCTAACGGCTCATTGTTTCTTTGATGGTTCTTGTCCACTCTATCTCATCTACTCAGTCCTATCTTGTTCTTCTTAATACGACAATGGAACAATTTGTTGGTTTTATTAACTCCCTTCTCGGGTTATCTGAGTTATTGACCCTGGGTTCATGTCATTCGAGGTTCCAAAAAAAGCCTCTAACTATCGGCCCTCCTGGTAAACCAGAAGGAAACATAGCGCCCGGAAGGTACTTCACAGTCTCACCCGAGATAACTAAGGATGTTGACTGTAAGACTTAGGTGTTTACAACCTAGGATAGAGTAGGAGATAAAGGGGTGTCTTTATTAAGGCCCTGTTTTGCGAACTTTTACTACAATCTACTTGTTCCCAGGAATCACATGCATATAAATCAAAATATAAACAGATTGTAATAAAGCGTTTGGTTATTCATCAATTGTAGTCATCTATTGCTTGAAAGAAGTTAAAACCATGTAAACATTCAACATATTACACAAAATTTACCATGGTTCACCCCTCCTGGACTACATCCACAAAGATTTGGCTCTTGGCTCTTGTATTATAGTAGTTCTTGATCTCCCTGTGCCGTGCACTTACATATCTCCACAAAAGTGGGTAAGATCTATGTGAGGCGAACTAGATCGCACCAGGCTCTCCAGCCTGTGGTCTAATCCTCATATCTACCTTCCCTCATATCTTTTTTGCTCAACATCTTACAAAACTTGGTTCATACAATTCAAACCCCTCATGTATCACCAACAACAATACTCGGGAAAATCACTCAATAACAATCGCAATCTTCATAAGAATTAACATAAACTCAATAATGACAACTACAACAAGTACTACCCAAAAAAACCCCACATATGATGCTTTTGTATCTATATTTATACATTTTGGTCTCTTCAACCACTTACAAAATGTTACCAAAACCCTAACCCTTCTTATGCTAGGTTTTTCTCCCATGCACGTGCTGTTCTTCCTCCAGCTATCGCTTCCCATTGTGCACACTTTCTTGCATTCATGTGTGCTGATTTTTTGCTAGTTGTCACTTCAGTCTCTTGCACGCTTTCTTTCCCATGATCGTCCTTCTTTCCACTTCGGATTGGTGCCAAAAAAACCTGAAGGGAAATATAGAAATATGGAAAGGACTACATGTACCTTGAGACAGAGTTAGAAACAATTTCACCTTAACTATCTCATTTAGCAAATAACATACATCCTCCTCTCCTACTCGCTCAAGGAATTCTGCTGAAATAAAAACAATCATATCAAATGAGTGCACAGTAGGAAAGCGTATGCAGATAACTCCGCTGGGATATGGATGCTTGATGGCAGCGGAGCAAGGTCTGTGACGTCGGGGTGACTCTGTTGGGGCTATGGACGCTTGTTGGCAACATAGCAACATTGTAGCAAGTGAATGATGATAACCAAAATTGTTGGTGCCAGTGAATGCTTTACTCGACTCTTGTCAAAGAGGGCGTGATTCAGGGTTATAGGAAATGAAGGCGAAATAAAGGTTGAAACCCCACATGCAGACCCAGATGCATCAACTAGGGAATTTCAAATGTAAGGATAAAAGAGGCTCTGATAAAAAACCAGTTAAATTCTTAACCAAATTTTGCATCAACTGAGGCCGAGGTAGGAACATAGATTTTGATTTCGCCCAATATGTCGCCATTTGTTGAGCACTCAACACACCCTAAAAATCCTTTATCAATTTTTTTACTTTTTGGGTACCACTTGATCTTTTACATTGTCTTATTCAATTTCATTTTGGGAAATGTTTTGTCTTTGCTTATTTTCATGATTGTCATCACCTATTCAGGTTGCTTGAACTTATGAAATCCCATGACTAAAAATACCTTAACACCTGAATAAATATTCGACATCCAAACACTTCACCCAATGCCCTCAGATTTGACATCAGAAGGAATTCAAAGAAGAAAAAGGAACCACTCGGAAAACCACAGTCGTCGACCGTCAATCTCCATCAGCATCAACAAAAGGACGTTTTTCTTTGCGTTAAGTTTTTCGATAATATATCGCCGATAGCCGATGCTCGACATGATTTGTCGGAATCGGGGAAAACCCAGAAGGGTCACAACAAAAATTTTGAACGCGATAAAATTTATCCTCGATCGCTAATCCCCGATGCATTTTCGGCATCAAGACATTTTCAAGGGAGTTGATCTGAGAGTTCTTTGATAGGTTTATCGTTGATCGCCGATCCTGGACGCTTTTCAGCATAAAAAAGATAAGGTTTTCTTTAGAACGAATAATTTAAGGAAATTCCTGACTCTGATTAATAGAAGCTAATTAATTCACTGGTCTCCAATGCCACGTGTCTTTACCAGGTAAGAGGGTCGTATGGTCTAGTTCTATACCGAGTCATTATTGGTTCCCTAGGTTTGAGTCACACCTCTGAGTCAGCATTGTACGGTAAGATCGATCGACGTCAGAGATTTTTACAGGAGGATATCAATGAAAATGTTCATAGCACAACCCTGATCCCCGATCCACCCACTAAAAGAGTGGCACGACGAGAGGTTTTAGCATAAGATACGATCATATTTTGAGCATTTAAGGAGCTAATTAATACCTGATCTTGCATTAGTTTCTACCTCATGTGCCATTCAAAACAACCATTTAAAATCATTGATATACCACATCACCACCCACGCCTCCACCATCAACCTATGATGAATTTAAGTTCTATAGATTTGGCGGAAGATTTATTGAAAATTCACTCATAACCCGAATTGAATGGCTGATGCGACATAGTTAGATCTTTCATGTTTAAAATATCTTGATCCGTTGTGAACAAAGTCATTCTACGTGTAAGATAATTCCAGAGCGTCCGAAGGAGCAAGAAGAGAAACTCAAAGTCTGTATCAACCCCGTGATTATCAAAATAACCAGGTTTTAACAATCTTTAGCGGTATGTATCCAAGTTTCTAAATTCTTTGGCTATAATTTATATGTGTTTATCCAGTTTTTTACACAGTCTCTGAAATTTTTCTTAAGTTGCAGGAAAAATGCTGCCTAGAAATCTAACCACTAGACACTCAACGAGAGAACCAAAGTTAAAATAACCAGAGATAGGTGAAGTTTCTTCTCCAGGAATCATGAGGGAATTGAAGTACGTCCCTAGGCCAGAGCCTATCATCAAGACAACAAAAAATAATGTTTTCATCCAACCTTTGGCCTTTGGTGATACAGAGGAGAGAACCGAATCCAAGGTGGCGCTGCCATGGTGGGGATATCTCTTTAACATGATCATTCGAGAGGAATATTGAGAATATGTCCCACATAGTGATCCAAATGTAAGGGCACTCGACTACCAGGTGTTCCCGAACATCCGACGGTCGTATCTACATATGGTGGTAAGTAAAACTCCCATTTTCTCTTGCATAGAAGTCCTAAAGTGGCTCATCGACCACACAGACACAAATAAATGTTTAATCAATGATGCCAATGGTGGGTGTGACAGAGTTTTTCTCCCAGTAGAAATTAAAAAATATTACAAAATCATAGACCCTTAGGAGCGGCTAAACACAGACTTCATGGTGAAGTTCTACGAATTCCATGACACCAGTCGGGTGGCCTCATGGTGGAGGGAGGACAAGAAGTTTACCAACCAGAGCACTGTATGGTATGGGATAGTTAAATTAAGGGATCCATATGTCTATTTGATGGCTCTCATCTGCCGATTGTAGAAATAGAAAGATTGCTTGTTGGCCCTTGACCAAGTTTTGGGAGATTTTTGGTCATAATGACCTATTTTGGGACTTCGATAGCCTATCGAAGGAGGAGCACAAGAAAAAGTGGAGATCAAGGGATCTCAGCCCACTTTTGGGTCCTTTTTGGATTTTTGGGATTATGTAACGAGATTGGGATGTCGACCCATGGGTTTACCCATGCTTAGGCCTATTTTGTAATGTATAAATAGATGTATAGGCATATATAGGCATATATAGGCATCTATGTGATGTATGATAAGTGAAGGTACGGTTTTGTTAGTACTTTGTGCATGACTCTGAGAGACTTTCAGAGCTAAGTGCAAGTGGTTGTAACAGATGGTGGAAGGTTTTGTGCTGTAACACAAGGAAGAATGATCTAGCGAGATGCGTAGATATTCTGTCCTATGCGGAGTAGGGTTTTGATGGCTCTGTGCTTGTAACCGATTGATTGAAGATAATAAATAAGAAGATTTGGTGGACGTAGCCCCAGGGTGGGGGTGAACCATGTAAACATTGTGTTGTCTTGCTTTGTGCTTGTTCGGATGTGTTTATATCTTCTTTTGTTAAGTGCTTAGAGATGATTAGATAGATACGCTTATTCTTAGTGCTAATGATTTTTAAAAATGTTAGATATTATCTATATGAATGTGTTGAGTGCTTGATCTACTAGATCTGACCTATCTATTGATGCTAAGTGATTAAATGCATTATATCTGTGTGAATGCTGCGAAGCCCTGTTTTATCAGCGAAGTGATTATTGCTTGTATATTGAGGAACTGACGGTGCTAAGTGCTTTATTAAGTATTATAATCATAGATCTGTGTCCCAACTAAGGTTTCAGACACCTGATTCTTGCAACCACCCCTGCCTCTACCTTAGGTGAGACTTCATCTGCTTCGCAGGTGTTGTTGTAAGGGCCGATAGTTAGGGATTTTTTGGTGCGTTGAACCCTGGGTTTTCCCCTGTGCCAACATTGCTCTGGGTTTTCAGAAGCATGGATGCCTTTGGCATACACAATTGCGATCACTGGCTGTAGATTCAAATGGGGAGAAATAATCTCCAAGTAGCTAAGCACCTATGTGCAACAAGCTTAGACGTCGAAGGAAGGGGAAGCACCAACTTTTTACATGGCTTCATACCTGCTCGATGTCATGTGTGCTAGGAACGTCTTCGCCGGCATGAATTTGAGTTGGAATTTTGCAGAGCTCTTGGTCCATGTCTACTTCAATGTGCTATGGGAAAACAGGTATAAGAAATCTTACTCCCTCAATTGCGATGAATTCATCGCCCGAATTTATTTCATTCTTTTTAAGAAGGAATGCCCAAGGTTATTGACGACATCCAAGAAAATTATATCCAAAGTAGCCCATTGGTATTTGGATGAGCATGCCACCTACATTAGGGTGTTCGGGGCCACCAGATCACCACATTTCCTAACATCTCATGTCCCGGAATGACTCGTCATAGGAGAAATATGTTATCAAACCATCCTACAAGGCTACAAAGGCACCCTGGTCAAAGACAAGAAACATGCTTTCATACCCTACGGTTTCCATGTAGGGTTCTACTTGGTAAAGGATATCTCTCAAGCCAAACAAGAAGGGCTAATCCAACTCAATTTTAGATTCCTGGCAGGATGATTCTGCAACCACGATCCTAAAAGCCTAGTCATGCAACCTGCTTCACAAGTGTCATCCTGCTGGCTGTATTTTCACAATAAGTTCGAAGATGAAGTGTTCATAGAGAACACCCATGACTGGGATAAGGTGGCGCAAAGGATGGTTGACTTGAAAAATGACCATGAACATGGATGAACACACAACAACAATAAAGAAGTCAGCTCAAGAGGCCCTCAGAGCTAGGGAAGAAATCAAAGCGGTAGAGGCAACAAAAGTTCAGAACAGGGGATTGTCTTTGACACTAGATGCACATGCAAGGGGAATGATCCTAATGGAACATGCAAAAAGAGTGACTGATTAGTTGTAGAACGACCTGGACCTCATAGAGATGACAAGGTTTCCTTCTGATAACCTAATCGAAAGATGGGAAAGACCAAGCGACCGAGGGCCAATACAAATTGGAAAAACCATAGGGTCAGATAACCCTGAAGTTTCAATGCCACAGGTCGGATCACCGGGGGGCATTTCAACTCATCCTGAGATAGCAAGGATATCAGGGAGAGAAAGTGCACAAAACCCCCTACACGACTTAATAACAATCTATGATGATGAGGAGAGTTCAGAGGTTTCCCTAGTGACTCCGATACAGATCATAGAGGAAAATGAACCTGAGAAAGAATCTTCCCTAGCTCCCGATGCTCAAACTTAAAGCCTTCCATAGAATGACCAAGAGTTCAAAAGTGTCTTAGACACTGAGATACTTGATGCAACAGAGACCCAAGTGGACAACCCGAAGGACGAGCTAGGGTCAGGTGAATAAGAAGAAGAAATTCCATAGCAGGAAACCATCATCTCAACATTCGATTATCAAATAAGTACGGAGCCTGCCCCCGATGCATGAATTTAGACTGATACTTTACCTCCCAATGAGAAACAACCAAAGGCTGAACTTTCAGAACACGCAGAAGAGGTTCAAGAACTCATCCTTGAACAGATTTACACCATCAGGAGCCTGAAAAACATGCTTACTTGGGGAGAGAAACAAATCCCCGAACCCATGGAGGAGTTTGTCGATATACAAACCATCATCTATGACCCAAAGAGGAAATCCATCATGAAGAGAACCATCTTCATGAAGTTTTTTTTGTTTTTGAGTAGAGATTGGTCATGAAGTTTTTGTTTTTTTTGAGTAGATATTATTAATATTATTGTTGTTGACATTATTTTTCTCCTTTGAGGAAGTCTTCATGAAAACATCGATATTATTGTTGTTGACATTCTTGAAGTTTATGGTTTGTTTTTGAGTAGAGATTGGCCAGAACAGTTGCATAAATATTTTGCTACAGTCTGGTCTCATCTGTGGCTGCCAAAAAATGGACAACCCAACAAGATCAGAATAAACGGAGAATGTTACCTCAAGTACATTGTGACAGATCTAAATGACCCAAATGAGCCTTTTGTTACTGCTGCAAATTCGATTGAAACACAGGGAATGAATACTTTTTTCGGTAATTTCATGACTAAAATTTCCTCTATCACTAAACTAGAACAACAATCTGAAGTAACAATCTATACTCAGGCAACAGTTCCTCCAAGTACATCAAACACTGCTAATGACGAACAAATCTGGTCATTATATTTTGATGGATCCAAATCCCGAGAAGGGGCATGTGCTGGTTGTGTGCTCATTGACCCTATAGGTAATAGAACATTTATTTCTTTTTGATTATAGTTTTAATGTACTAACAACACAACAATGTACGAAGCACTTCTACAGGGACTAAGGAAGGCACTGGACATGGACGTGCAAAAGTTGGTAGTATTTGGTGATTCCGAAATAGTAGTCAAATAGGTAAGAAATGCAATACATTGTTTGTCACCGCATCTGAAGAATTACCAAACCGAGGTATGGGGTTTGATGCAAAAATTTCTAGCATTTAATATAAATTCCATTCCTAGGATGAGTAATTCAGAAGCTGATTTACTAGCCAATGTTGCTTCTAAATTGTTTCCTATTGAAGGTCTTTCTCCTAACACGTTCTCGGTTGAATTTTTATTCAGGACATTGATTCCAGACAACATCAAAATCTGGAGAGTATTTGATGATTATCAATAGATCATCAATTTTTTTCATATGGAAGACACCTTCTAGGATGCAGTTATTGATGAAAGCACTCACGACGAGAATCTCCAATATTTCACGATAATATTTGATCCTCTATCTCCAGAATCAAAATCCGAGTTGGTAAACTCTATCCTCAAATCTGTTGTGAGATTAGAGAAATTTTATGACCTACATGACAAATTTAGAGGGGTACTCAATTGCAAAACAAATAGGTCCTCTTTGCTTTACGAAAATATGAATTTAGGAACATGAGATAATCCTCAAAATATCAATCTAGGAAAAGGGTGCTTTGAACAAGAAAGGTCCTCTTTTATAAAATTATTCAAATAATTTAAAGATGTATTTGCTTGGACGTATGATGATTTAAAGACTTTAGACCCAAACATCATACAACACATAATTCCAATGAAACCCCAAACTCAGCCTTTCCAAGAAATTTTGAGGAAAATGCATCCTAAATTGGAACCTACCGTAAAAAAGGAACTAAATAAATTACTTATTGCAAAGATGATTTTTCCAGTTAGGCATACTCAATGGGTATCTAACTTAGTCCCTATAAGGAAGAAGACTGGAGAAATTTGACTTTGTGTTGATTTTCGAAATTTGAACCGAGCATCTGATAAAGACAACTACCCTATTCCTCCAATGGAACAAATTTTGCAACAAGTGTATGGTTTTGAAAGACTATATTTATTAGATGGTTTCTCAAGATGTAACCAGGTCCTGGTGGCCCCTTTAGATAAGGTGAAAACCACCATTCGTACCCTGTGGGGCACTTGCGCCTACGGAAAAATACCTTTTGGACTCATAAATGTCGGTGCTACTTTTTAGAGAGAAATGGAAATTGCTTTCCGTGGCCTCATCAAACAGTCAGTTGTGGTCTATGTAGACGATGCCACTGTCTTTTCCAAAAACAAGAAATATCACCTATCTCACCTTGGGGTTGTGTTAGAATGATGTCACAAATTCGACATTCCACTAAATCCTAAAAAAACAGTCTTTGCAGTAGAACAAGGGAAATTACTTGGATTTATAGTTTCCAAAGAGGGAAAGATAATTGATCCTGAAAGAACCCAAGCCATTGTCAACCTTCCTCCTCCTTCTTCCAAAAAGGCCATGCAATATTTTTTGGGTAAAATTAATTTTGTCAGACGATTTGTCTCGAGTTTTTCTGAAATGTTAAACCTCTACAAAATATGATTAAAAAGGATGTTTTATATAGATGGGGACCACAAGAGACTCAATCTTTTGATTCAATCAGAAAATCCATAATCGAGGCACCTTCCCTAATGAGCCCTGATTTTTCCCAAGATTTTGCATTATATACTTTTGCATCCGACAGATCTTATGTCGCTGTACTCACACAGAAAAATGCAGAAAGCAATGAGATACCCATCTCATTTATGAGATCTAACTTTAAAGGGGCTGAAATAAATTACCCCGCGGTAGATCAGCAGACATACACTATTTTTAAAGATGTGAAGCATTTCAGATCGTACC
Source organism: Picea engelmannii (assembly GCA_009831015.1). Taxonomy (NCBI): domain Eukaryota; kingdom Viridiplantae; phylum Streptophyta; class Pinopsida; order Pinales; family Pinaceae; genus Picea; species Picea engelmannii. Next base: position 546,848 of record ML781992.1, read on the forward strand.
TGATGAAATCTAGGAAAAACATTGTTGTTCCTTACCCTGTTGTGAGAAATATGTTAGTATAGAAAGAGCTGGGAAAAAAAAGGGCCAATTGGATGACATCAATTCAAGAATATGAATTTGAAATAGTACCTGCTAAACTCATTATAGGTCAAGGCCTTTGCAAATTGTTGGCTGATTCAGTTGAGAAATTAGAAATTCAAATGAATACATCAACTATAAATCAACATGATGAAAAAACATATCAGCTGTGCACAAACTGTGCCCAATTCCTGGAATGAGAATATGAGATTTTATTTACTGCATGGATCTGCTCCTTGTAATCGTGATCCCCAAAACATAAGAGAACTTAAGCTTAAATCTACATCTTTCCAATTAATCAATGATATATTATTTCGAAAGAATTTTGATGGTGTTTTTCTGTGTTGTTTAGAAAAAGAGGAGTCCTAAAAAGTGCTTGTTGAACTTCATTCTGGTGATGCCAGTGGTCATTTTGGTGGCTAAACCACTACCCACAAAGTTCTAAGGGATGTATACTATTGACCTACCTTGTTTAAGGATGCCCATACGCTGTCTCGCAGGTGTATAATCTATCAAAAGACTGCAGGACAGGTGAAAAATACATCTTTTCCTTTGCAACCTATTACGATAGATGCACCTTTTCAGCAATGGGGCCTAGACATTATAGGACCAATCAATCTCCCTTCCTTGCAACAACACAAGTACATTCTCATGACAAAATACTATTTTACAATATGGTCTGAAGCTTTACCATTAAAAATGGTCAATACAAATCAGGTAGTGTCATTTCTGAACTCCTATATTATCACTCGATTCATAATTCCTGAATGTCTGGTTTTTGACAATGCTTCTTATTTTTCTTCCCTAGATATGAATTTTTTCACTCTGGAAAAAGGGATTAAACTGAAGTAGTCTACCAACTATTACCCTCAAGGAAATGGTCTAGTTGAGTCAACACATAAGAATCTGATCAAGATTATAAAAAGGACAATTTCAGAAAACCACAAGAATTGGCACAATGCATTCTACAAAGCACTTTGGGCTGATAGGGTAAATCCAAAAGCCTCCATCGGTAATTCTCCTTTCTTCCTCGTTTATGGAAGAGAAACCATCCTCCCCCCACATGTCTTGCTTCCTTCTTTGCAATTATCACAAAGAGTTCAAGAAGAATAATGTCCTCCTCTAGAAAACCGAATAAATGAATTATAAAATTAGAAGAGGCAAGAACACAAGAAAAACAAAAACTTGATACAAGTTCATCCTCTGAAAGGAATTTTAATGTAGGTGTTTTGGTCCTCAAATGGGACAAAGTGCACGAGAGAAGGAGAACATACCAAGTTCCAAAACTTGTGGCTGGGGCCATTTGTAATTTCTGAAAAATTGGGTCCCAGCTCTTTTTGTCTGCATAACTTGGAGGGACAGCTGGACAGTTTCCCAATGAATGGCCAGGCTCTCAAGAGATATTTCTCTTGATGAATTCAGATCCACCCCTTTGTAAATATTTTTAATTTTCTTTTCTGTTTTTGTTTTTGGTTCTTTTCATTTTGTTTGATTTTGATTTGTTTTCTAGATGATTATTTCTAGATCACCATTCATTATTGAAGGGAATTGGATTATTTGTTCATTAGTAGCAGTTGATAATAGTTCAAGCACTTGAACAATAAGTGCTAAAAATCAAATCAACGGAAGTAAGTTTTGTCTAGTTATTGTTCCCGGTTTCTCATTAAAATCACAGGAAAACACGATTATCCTTAAAAAAATTCGAACGTCATCCCTATTTTAATGAGAACAACTCATAGTACTTCCCCATCCCTGAGATGATTTCTTAACTGAAATATAAATGTCCAAATTATGATGAAATTCATCAGATTATAAAAATAATTTTTAAAAAAGAACAATCCTTTCATTACCTGACTGTGAAATTTTCTGTATCACCCCGCTCTCTTGATATTAAAAAGTTATGAAAATATTACAAACATTTTGGAGAGTTGGAAACACTGTAAGGTGTGGGAATTGTGTGTAAACCCACCAAAACATTGAACAGGTCTACTGGCAGTGGGTAAATGCACACATGATACTAAGACAACTTCGTCGGGGTACTGAATAGGCCTGCTGGTAGCGAAGCAATGCCGGGTTCAAATATTTTCAGGTATGTTTTGAATGTTTGATCAGGTATCAGGATGCATTTATCATAAATGGACAAATCTTGGACATGATAGAGGTACTAGAGTGGGTTAAATGACATCCCTGCCGAGGCTATGGATTCTTGCTGGCAGTAGTGGCCCTATCAACAGTATTGGAGTCATCTTTATAAACATCTCTACCCCTATGATCAACACGAGATACTAGATTACAATTTTTGGATAGAAATGCATCCAATAATATGACTGTGTTATTTTTTCTGAGTTATTATCGAAATTCTTGATCTGTCTTTAACTGTTTCTAAAATTTATTGCTAAGTCATCTGGTTGCCTGATATGAAGTTTTGGTGATACAGAGATAACTGCTTTGCCCAATGTGTCGCCATTGTTGGCAACCAACAACTCTTGTCAAAATTTATCATTTGTAAAAATTTCATCGCCAAGGGATAAATTTTTCTGTAGCTGCCTCCTTCTCCTCACAAACTTTTCTATCTTTTGGCTTTGAGGAGATTCATTGGCCCAACTGAGCATAAGAGCTTCATTTTTAATCTATCATTTGTTTTGTTTAATTTCTTGACTGAAAGCATGGAATTAGAACAAAAGTTTGTCTTGAGTAATCATCATACAGTTTGTGATTTCTTTGTTTCTTTTGCAAAAGGGATTACACCTAAAGGGCATCTATATTTTTTATAAACTTAAAAGCTTGTAAGCCTATATTTTTAATTCGTTGATCCATTATCATAACATTTGATTCATACACTTTGGGAGATATGACTTAGTCGATTTTATTTTTGATTATGTGATTTTTTACATTTGATATATGTTTGATTGTGTAGAACCTTGGGTTAAATTCTAAATATGAATCTTTCTCTTACCATTCATATCATGATCTTATAATCACCCTGGTATAGGACTGACGTACTTACATTCCACATCACCCTTTTGTCCTGCATAACTCAGACTCACATTCATTGTTGAAGGAGGTAAGAAGTGGTGTTTGAGTTTAGTATTCATTTCAAAGAATGGTTTACTATCCTACGCATCCTTTGGTTCTTACCCACTCAAAGCTCAAATTGTCAGTTATGGTAGCCTCCTGAGCCCTTAGGTATCGGGCCTCTCCCAATTTTGAAAACCTCTTACTAATGTTTGTGTGTTGGATAAAACAACCTACCTCTCACTGCCCTTGCTGTGTCTATGTGATAGTACCCATGGATCCCGTGGTAAGAATTGAACCCAATGGTTCACAAGCCCTCCTCTCTCATGACGATGTCGTAGGTGATATTGTGGCACAAGGCTGGGACATTTTCATCAAATGGTTTGAGGTTTATAACCTCATTGTGGCCCAGGATTTCGGTCAGTCTTTTGATGCTTCAAGGATAATATTGGGGATATGCAACTCGAAGTGACTGAGGTTTCCATAGCACAAGCTATAGGATTATCCTAGAAGGGAGAACGATGGTTCAAAAATGCCAAAATCGAACGTGTGCCCTGGAATTTGCTCATGGTCTCTAAGAAATCAAGCTGTTGCCCAAAAGGTAAACTAATTACTCTCTTCAAACCCCGATGGAATGATCTACTTCTAATAATTAAACAATTCATAACTTGCGAAGGTAGATATGGCTTGCTTTTGTTGTACCAGGTTTCCTTGCTGATGATTTTTCTGGGTTTCAAGTTAAATATGCATTTATATTTGTTTATGAGTCTGTAGAAAATGTCTAAGTTTTATCAGAGACATAAGTTTAACCCACTGTCAAGACTTTTCCACCACGGTATTATTCGAATCCTTGTGTTTTCGCATCTATCCAAGACTAGGGATACTTGGGAAGATTTCTTGTTTAGAAATAATTTCGCCCTACTTGAGAATGAGGTAGAATCACCTCTCCACCTCAATAAAAACCCCAACCCTTGTATATCTAACCCTGATATAGAAAACCTATGTGTTGATCCACAAGAAGACCATGCGACCACAGATCCAACCTCTATTGCTATTCAGAACCCATTGGGAAAAAAACCATGATGTGATTTCATGCCCAGAAAATCGTTAGAGGAGGTTTTAGATGTGTTAAAGGATAGGGTTTCTTCTGTTCCTATCGTTGAGCCTATTCGGGTTGTCCCAAATGAATCGGTTATCAAGAAAAATAGCAGACATAAGCAACAAAGTAATTCAGATTTAAATTTTTCAAGCAAGAGACTAGGCATGCTTATATCCAAAATTTTAAGAAATCGCTAGCGAGATCCTCTGAGGTCGATCCCAGTGATTGAGGTCGATGATCACTTGTCCGAGGGTGAGATCGATGAATTTCTTTCCCGATATTATGTAGATGACCAATTTTTGGGAAATGATGTCGATACATATGCTATACAGTATGGTTTTTTTTCTAATTTGCCACCGTTCCTAAAGAATCAAGAAGGCTTCTCTGGTATATGACATGATCTGAGGGAATTTACAGAATAGACCAAAGTTCCCTCTGTGAAACAGACTCTACCTCTACCTACCATAGAACCAATTCACTGTGAAAACTGTCTTGATTGGGTTGAGAGATACTATAGAGATATCCCCTATCTCCAAGCACAGTTAAAACAACTAGTAGCATGAAAATCCTTGCTTGAGAGGGAAAATGAAGAATTAAAACAAAGCGTTTGATCGAACGCTGATAGGGAAAACAAAAGGGTTAAACGGTCTGGTAATGTGATTATCAAGAACTCAACAAATTTCAACACTATCATAAATTCAGAATTATCAGATGCTTCTTTGTCTAATCTCTGAAACGATAAAAAAGTTGTTTTTATTCTTTTTTATTTAATTCTGTTGAAAAAATAAATTAGATAGATTTAGTTTTGATTTTTGTTTTTAATTTAAGACTAGCTACAAAATTGTGAGATTCTGTAGCCAGTCTATTTGAAATTATTAGCTTGTATTGTTATCTAAAATTCGATTTTGTTTTATCATTTTAGGAAAAAATAGTTATGATGCTATTTTCAAGGAGAATAAATCATGGATTAATGCGCTCCATAGCTTAGTAATTTCTGATTTTTGATAAAACAATGTCATTTATTGTAATTATTTTTTATGTAAGGACTCCTACGTGAGTGTTCCTTTGTTATGTTATTTTTGTAAAGTAAACTTATTTTCAGGGATCATCCTCTATCTTGTATGATAAGAGGTTACTAATCCAAGAAATATTTAAATAGTAGTTGTTGTTTAGTGTTAAAGACAACTTTCTCTGGATTACAGTATGGACATATAATGTTTGGAAGTGATATGGGAAAGCAGTTCGTTATTGGGTTTAGACCTGTGTGCACTGTACAATGTTTATTTCATTGTTTTCTCCTGTTATTTCTATGTTACTTATGTTTATTTAGCTTTAGTCTTTTCCTCATATGATGTTTCATATCGTTTATTATTAAATGGTGTCTATCATTTGTTGGTCTAGTTCCTATTTGTGACCAATCAATCATTTAGTTATTTTTGAGTTTACTTATGATATTAAATGATTGATAATATCAATGCCCATGATTGAGATTTCTTCCGTCTTCAGCTATTGGTTATCTTGAGGTCACAAGATTTTTAATTAGTTATCTTTCTGTTGTTATAAATTCACTCCAAGCACCAAATACTTTCTTGAATTTCTTCAGGAAACACTATTGTTTGTTTCTATCATAGGTTTCCCTTAAATACAGAACAAGTGGGAGCTCATACAATGCAGAGAGATGAACCTAGTTTACTACTGATCAATTAGAGGTTAGTAGATATATTGTTTTATTTATTTAAATTTGTTTACATACGAATGAACGATGATTGCATTAATTAGCTTTGTATGTTTTTGTGTCATTGTTTCAATCGTATTTGCTTAAATATTTATTAGTTTAATATCTTTAAACATTAGAAAGAGTTATGTTCTTAATTTATTGTATTCAGAGACACTATTACGAACATTCACTTTCACAAGATTTCAAGCAAACCTTGTAAACTGTATATAGATTGTTTATAATCATTTGTATATTCACATTTTTAGATAAACATTTGTAATGAGTATATCAATTGTTAGAATCATAGATTTAGATTAGTTTATTTCTTTTTACTGTTTTTAGAACCCTAGTTGGCTAATAGAGCCATTAAACCCATTGGGTTAGATCACACCAAATGGCTTGGGTTAATTAGACAACCCCAGTCCTGATCTAACCTTCCAGTTGACGATGTGTGACTTATTCCCGTCAACAAATAGTCGACCTACTAACCCTTAAAAGTTACAACGCAATAAGAAAGACATGTATATAGTGTACTATAGTAGATATTAGGACAAAAAATGATAAAAATAAATAAAAATGGGAAACGGAGGAAAAAAGGAATACAAAAATAGAAAAAGGAAGAAAAAACAAAAAAAAGGTAGAAGTTGATTGAACCATAGGAAACTCCGAAAAAAGCCGTGTGCAACAATTACTGTGACAACATCAGAAGATAGCACGCAAAAAAAATTACACTCGGTGCAAATGCACACAAAAAGTGAAAAACAGTTACAAATGAGTCTATAAAGGGAAGAAAGCACGCGTTAGTTCAACACTTAGTGATTTTTTAGCACAGAGTGAGATATAAAGTGTGTGCCCTAGCTAGAACGTTACAAAGAAGTAAGAGAGTGTGTGAATTGGATGGAAGATGACCCCACCAAAGTTCAATGCTCTAGGCTAGTATGTAAGGGTTACTCGACAGGGCCAAAGGCGCAAGGAAAGAATGAGACAGCCTAAGAACATCATCGTTCTTGAGGATGTCACTACTTCAGACATAGAGTCAATAAACTCGACACAGGTTGAAGAGGAAACATCGACAACGTTGCAAGGGGAAATAGGGTAGAGTTTCGGGACCCAGAATGGTATCCCAAACCCTAATCCTGAAACAACCGCTAAACCTGATGAAACGATGGGTCAACGATAGGGCCATGATGGAGAAGAGGTGTTGGTAGAGGACATCACCGACCAATTGGAATTTGAGAGGGAAGAAGAGGACACAAAAACAATAGAGGCAAGACCATTTGTTGTCAAGCAATGGCCATAGACATCACACTTTTGTATCTCCCAGACACAATGGTCACTGTGGATGATATGCTCTGAAAAGTACCAAAAATTAGGTACTTGGACCATGATGTGCGCAATGCGACCAAATTCCCAGAATTGGTTGAAGAGACATACTTAACAAACACGGGGAAAATTGGACCCCCAGGTAAACCGATAATGGAGCCGGTGCAGTGGATAATGGGGTTGTATAACTCCGACATAATGACCTATTAGATATACCGCACTTTAGGAGTGGTAAAAATGTCGATCTCTTCGTCAAACAATTAGTAGATCAGGTACACAATGACATCCTTTGGATGATAGGCTAGTACAATTAGATGTAACACTGATCACTGAGATAACATGATTACCTACATTTAGTGTGTAGCTAGAGGAGTACTTGGATAATAAGGAACACGAGAAGGAAATCGTTGAGCTTGTAAAAGAACAGTTTGGCACTAGTAGGGGAAGCAAAGGCATTGTGCTCAAGGACATCAATGACAGTGCGACGAGTTTCACCAGCAAGCTTATGGCTTGCAAGATGTTGAGGAAATGCAAAAAAGAATAAGCTCCATCAGGAGTCATAGCAGTAGTCACATAGTGCGTGAAAGAGTGATGTTCAATTGGGCACCGTACCTACTGAACCAATTTTCTGTTGATTGCAGAGATGCGCAGGATAATTGAACCGAGTTCCATTACTCTTGGCACACCATTCTTATAACCTTGGCAGGGTGGTAGGATCCAAAGTTTTCATCCTTCATGGATAGGAAAGGAAAATGATATGCGACTAGATATGAGTCCCTCTGGCAGTGCAAGGATAGTAAAAATCAACAAGAAAATAACATAGTGTTTGCGATGTTACTTGCAGAAATACAAAAATGCACAACTAATGTGTGGCAAATTCCTATGGAGGTAATCCAGGAAACTGAAGGGATAACCAGGTTCAAGGAATCTAGGCATCACATGTGGATCCAGGTCGTAAGGGATCCAAAGAAGGCATGGTTGGAGATACAATATTGGGTCACCGGGGAAGAATTTGACTGGATTATTAGAGACTAACCTACGCAGTGGAAGCCGCCAGTATTAAAACTAACAAAAAGTCTAGTTGCAACACAATCCACCAAGCCTAATGAAAATGTGGAAGTAGGTTCCTCAACAAAAACAAACAACCCAGTCGATAACACTAGAAAGGTTGCAGTGCAGAATCAACCGTGAGGAAGCAACACCATTGTAGAAATTTCGATACACTTAATGCATTCCTACGATTCTCTTGATATAACAATTTCCGCTACTGTTAAATACATAATCGCTTCTACTATTATTCTTGCCTATTAATTAAACCATGATCACAACCATGAGCACAAAGTGAAATATCAATAACACATAACACATAAGTTTTACCGGGAAAGCGTAAAGCTAAAAACCCCACTATCATATATTATGTATATCATGAATCATGAAACAATCTCATACAAAAATCCAATCCAAGAGCTCTCAGTACAATACAATCATTTCACACTATCATACAGAAATCAACAAATACATGTGCCAATTTCTGTGTGCAGACAACCTGACTCCTCTGCACAATCTCTGCAATTCGAATTCTCACAATGATACTTGCATTTACAAATTACTTGGTTTGCACATGCTCATAAGCATATTTATTGCATGTGTGATCAAATCACAACTGATATCCAAACTATCCCTTTCACTTGTTATCTCAACTGGGTCTCCATTGGATTTGACATGCATGTAGTTAACCGTGGTGAATCTTCAGTTGCATGTGAGTTCACTGATTAACTGAACTCTCACTAGTGCATGTTTAGTTACAACTAGTACAACTGATTTTAACTCACTTAACTACACTTATGATTCTGTTACAAATCCAACTCACTCAGTTATGAATGAAATAATAGATTAATATTTATTGTCTAATTTAATTAAGGGAAAAGTAAATTAGACACATGTTTCTTGTTGACTTTTCAACACTCCCTCTCGACAAGAAAGGGATTATCCTTCACCCCAATCCTGTCTCTATGATATTCAAATTTGCTCTTGGTGAGTGCCTTCATCAGAATGTTGGCATCTCGATCTTCCGTAGGAATGTATTGAAGCAACATGATCTTCCGCTGCACACAATCTCTGAGATGATGATATCAAATATCTATATGCTTAGATCTGTCATGAAACACAGGATTAATCGAGAGTTTAATGCAACTCTGATTATCACAATAAATCA
>ML781992.1:556344-570031 GCA_009831015.1 Picea engelmannii
ATGCTTAGATCTGTCATGAAACACAGGATTAATCGAGAGTTTAATGCAACTCTGATTATCACAATAAATCACTGTCGGATCTAAATGAGAACCAAACAAACCAACCAAGATCTTCCTCATCCAGATAGCCTCACATGCATCTTAGCTCGCTGCCATGTATTCCGCTTCCATTGAACTAAGTGCCATGGATCTCTGTTTCCTATTGTACCAAGAAACAACTATAGATCCGATACTAAATATCCCCCCCTGATATGCTCTTTCTATCCATTGGGTTGCCTACCCAATCTTCATCCATGAATCCATGCAACTTCACCTCATCCGTCTATCTGTACCATAATCCATACTCAGATATGCCCTTCATATATCTCAGGACATGCTTACCCGCCTTCCAAAAGAGTTTGGTAGGCTTAACCATCGCTTGACTTAGCTGGTTAACTGCATAGAAAATGTCTGGTCTCGTGTTCACTAAATACATTAGCAAACCCACTAACTGTCGATAGACAGTAGCATCCACTACCTCTCTAGAAGTAGCATCCTCTTTCCTCCAGTTCCCTGGAAGAGGAGTATCCATGGGTTTTCATCCCTCCATGTGAAACTTACTCAGTATCTCTCTTGCATACTTTCCTTGAGACACAAAAAGTTCACCATCTCACTGCCATATTTCAAATCCAAGGAAATAATGAAGAAGGCCCAAATCCTTCATCTCAAACTCCTTTGCAAGGTCCTCCTTGCATGAGTGTATTAGATGCTCATCACCAGTAAGTATCAAATCATCAACATAAGGAATAATGATTAAAATATTACCCTCCACCACAATTTGGTATAGGTTTGCATCCGCTTCACTTTTGGTGAAGCCCAATCCAGTGAAATAACTGTCTATCTGAGTGTACCAAGCACAGGGTGCTTGCTTCAACTCATACAATGCTCTCTTGAGTCTGCACACATGTGACTCTCTGTCAAAGGTCTCAAAACCTTCTAGCTATTCAATGTACACTTCTTCCTCAATGATCCCATTGAGGAACACAATTTTAACATCCATCTGATGAATGCGCCAACCCATCTGCGTTGAGAGTGCAAGGATGGATCTTATGGAAGAGTACCTTGTGACAGGTGCAAAGTTCTCACCATAATCTATCCCCTCGATCTGTGAGAAGACTCGGGCCACAAACCTAGCCTTGTACTTCTCCACACTCCCATCAGTAGCTTGCTTTACCTTGTAGATCCATATCGAACCTACCACTGATTTATCAATCGGTCTTGGGACAATTTCCCATGCACTATTTTTGACAATGGAATCATACTCTTCTACCATAGCATCAACCCAAGTGGGGTCCTGCACTGCTTCCTGAAAGGAATATGGTTCAGTCACAATACATTTTCTCATGAGAGACATGTATCCAACAAATCGATCAGGAGACTGTCTCTGTTTGCGCTGTGAAGTAGGGGATCCTACATTCTGTGCAACATCTAGTCTCAATCTGTCAGCTTCCGTGGTGCACTTTATACCATTTCTGATGGATGGCTCTGCTTGAGTGGTTGAGTGGTTTCCTCCACTCCTTGAACCTCCTCATGTGGCTGATCCACATCTTGAGACTCATCCTTGGGAACCAACAATTCCTCTTCTACATGTAAGTCTAGCTCCCTCTCAAGGGACAACTGCATCGCTTTCCCTTCATCAAATTTTATATCCCATCGCATAACAATCATCTTACTATTCTGCAAATACACACGATAATTATGGGGTGTTTCTGTGTACCCAACAAATATCCCAACTTCAGCAGTCCGTTCCATCTTCTTCCTGGCATCCTTGGTCACATGCACATAAACAAATGAGCCAATTTTTTTAAAATGAGAAACATCAGGTTTATTACCAGTAAAAGCTTCTTCAGGTGTACTCATGCCAAGTACTCTATGAGGACAACGGTTCTGCACATAAACCGTAGTATTGCATGCTTCTTTCCACAAATTTATTGGTAGGCCCTGATCATGCAACATCGCTCGTGCTACACCCACGATCATTCTATTGTTTCTCTCCGCGACCCCATTTTGCTGTGGGTTATGAGGCGCTATGAGTTCTCTTCGAATTCCTTCTCTGCTGCAGAAGTATTTGAATTCATTAGAGATGTATTCTCCACCATTATCGCTCCTTAGAGCCTTCACTTGCTTCCCCGACTCTTTCTCCACCAATGATTTAAACTCACGGAACTTTGAGAATGTTTGATCCTTCTTCTGCATGAAGAATATCCATCATTTACGAGAAAATTCATCAACAAAAACAACATAATACCTATGTTTTTCTATTGAAGCAACTGAGAATGGTCCACACACATCTGTGTGAATTCTCTCTAGGATCACCGAAGCACGGTTCTCCTTTTCATAAAAGGTGGACTTTACATACTTCCCCAGGGTGCACCCCTTTCATTGATCTAACTAAGCAAGTGTTCCCATTAGAAGCCCAGTAGATATTTTCTACATGATCTTCAAGGCTCCATGATGAAGATGGCCCAATATCCTGTGCCATAATTCGCCCTCATCCTGGCTCACCACTTTTTCTACCTTGCCTATCATGGCACTGCAGCCATCTACCTCTAGCATGTAGAGATTCTTAACTCGAATCCCTATCTTCTTGACTTGACCTGTTGCTTTATGTCGCAGGTAGGCTTTACCACTGCTAAAAACAACATCATAGCCTTTGTTCTCCAACATTGCAACTGAGACCAAGTTTTTCTTCAGACTTGGAACATGCATAACATTTTTCAATTGAAATGGTTTACCTGACTCCCTCTGAAAGGTAATGGTACCGATACCAGTTACACTGTATCATCCATTGTCGACCATCTCTATATGCATTATGAGATCTTTCTCCTCCAAGTCAATGAAAGACTCTTTATCTCCTGTCATGTGGAAGGAAGCACCACTATCCAAATACCACACCGATCCTGATGCACTTGAAGCCATGCATGCGATCAAAGTGAAATCAAGCTCAAATTGTGAGATAAGAGCCTCACCAGTTGCAGGTCCAACAACCGTCTTGTTCTTCTTCTTCTGTGGACAATTAGTAGTGATATGCCCACGTTCGTGACAGTGAAAACACTTCACTTTGGACAAATCTAGCTTCTTGACTTTAGACTCAGATTTTGATTGGAATTTATTTCCTTTCCCTTTCCTTGCCTTGGTAGTCAAAGCACAATCCTCTTCATCATCACGCTTTGATGAAGATCCATCTCTGGTGTTCTGCCTGAACTCCTCTTGCACCAGATCCGACCATAGTCATTCCCAATCTGGCAATTTTTCCCTTCCATTGACAGAGTCTTGATAACTGTGCCAACTCTTAGGAAGATCTAGGAGCGTTAAGCTCACCAAATCATCAGCAATGACTGCTATTCCCACACTTCCAAGCTCATCTCAACATTGGATGAACTTCATGAGATATTTTGGAATGGTGTCGCCTTTCTCCATCTTGATCTTCCTGAGTTTAACTTTGAGCACCAATTTCCTATGGTCGCTACTGTTTTGGAACAGATCTGTCAAAACCTTCCACATTGCACATGGTGTGGTTTTCCCATGGAGACTTGAGACAATGTGGTCTCATACTCCCTCCAACAGAATCCTCCATGCCTTTGCCACTTTCTTTTTCCATGCATCAAGATTTGTAGTATCTGTCGCATCTGGCTTAGGAACATCTGCGTCAATGTAACCCTTCAAGCCATTGTCTTTGAGCACTACCTCCATCCTGTCCTTCCAAGAAATGTAGTTAGAGCTTCCATCGAGTGCATACTCCAACCTCAATCCATTGAAAGACATTTCGATCTTGAATTAGCTGTCGCACCAAGAAAATCTTGCAAATTCAAATGTTATCCAACCACCAAAACTCAACCCTACAATCCCTCTTCCCTGGGAGGTTCACACCCCACCTGAGAGTAGCCTGAGGGAAGTTCGCACCTTGCCTGTGTGTAGCCTGTGAACTTGCCTGGGAAGTTCTCATCCTGCTCCACTGTAGCCTGAAAGAATTCCAATGAAGTTCGCACCCTGCTTCACTGTTAGGGTGAGGGAAGTTCGCACCATGCTCCATTGTAGCCTGCGAGAATGCCAATGAAGTTTGCACCCTGCTTCACTATTAGGGTGAGGGAAGTTCGCACCCTGCTCCACTGTAGCTTGTGAGAATGCCAATGAAGTTTGCACCCTGCCTTACTGTTCTTGAAAACACCGGAAGTTTTCAGTACTAGGGTTCACACCCTGCTAGAGACGGGACCTGCAAGAATGTAGTTATGTTCGCACCTCACTTTCGTGACTCCATGGCCTTCGTGGATCTGATACCATGTAGAAATTTCGATACACTTAATGTATTCCTGCGATTCTCCTGATCTAACAATTTCTGCTACTGTTAAATACATAATCGCTTCTACTATTATTCTTGTGGATTAATTAAACCACAATCACAACCATGAGCACAAAGTGACATATCAATAACACATAACACATAAGTTTTACCGGAAAAGTGTAAAGCTAAAAACCCCACTATCATATATTATGTATATCATGAATCATTAAACAATCTCATACAAAAATCTAATCCAAGAGCTCTTAGTACAATACAATCGTTTCACACTGTCATACACAAATCAACAAATACATGTGCCAATTTTCGTGTCCAGACAGCCTGCCTCCTCTGCACAATCTTTGCAATTCGAATTCTCACAATGATACTTGCATTTACGAATTACTTGGTTTGCACATGCTCATAAGCATATTCATTGCATGTGTGATCAAATCACAACTGATAACCAAACTGTCCCTTTCACCTATTATCTCAACTGGGTCTCCACTGGATTTGACATGCATGTAGTTAACCATGGTGAATCTTCAGTTGCATGTGAGTTCACTGATTAACTGAACTCTCACTAGTGCATGTTTAGTTACAACTAGTACAAATGATCTTAACTCACTTAACTACACTTATTATTCTGTTACTAATCCAACTCACTCAGTTATGAATGAAATAATAGATTAATATTTATTGTCTAATTTAATTAAGGGAAAAGTAAATTAGACACATGTTTCTTGTTGACTTTTCAATAACCATGCCTAAAATACCAAGGAAGACAACAACAACGACAAGGACATACATCCAACAAGATATCAGAAAGGGGGATACATCACATGCTGGTGAAAAAAGGGTACAGGTTACAACAATAGGGAAAAAACCTCACAGACAATAAGGAAGCCAATGTAGGTAGAAAAGGCACACAAAAAAAGGAAGTATGTCACGAAATATCCAATCATCACCCTAATAGAGGATGATGTTGAGTTAGTCGCAAACAAGGTCCAAGACAAGGGGGAAGAGGTGGTATGTATTGAAAAGGCACAAAGGGAAGAGATCATGGCTAAGCTCATAGAATTTCATAAAACTATACAACAAATATGGAGTCAAGCAGTACCATAGGCCACAACGCACCGACATGAAAAGACACAACGACCCCCTCCGCAGAAAAATGGTGAGGAGATAGTACATTTGGTAGTACAAGGTAGGGAGACACTCAAAGTCACTTGCCAAATGATCATAAGGGATCATGAGACTACACAAAAACCCATGGTGGAAATTGAGCAAGTTGAAGTCATCATGGCATAGATACCCACCGAGGAACTATACGAACTCCAGGCCAGAATAATGCAAGAAGTGTAATCCAGAGCCCGTGCGGATGCGATTAACTTGGAGGTGGGTAGGGGAGTCATCAAAATTTTAAAAATCACTTGTGACCAAATAAACTTGGAGAAAGAGGAGGAGGATAACATGTATATAAGCTAGAACAGGGGCTGACAATGGTATATAATTGCATCCCAGACAATGCACAAGCACTAGAGAGGAGTGAAATGGTGAAGATAAAAATTATTTCACAAACAATTGAGGGATATATGCAGGAAATCGAGGAGCTCAAAGAAAATATTAACCCTACAACTCCTTTGGAGGTTCGAGAACAGAGAGAACAAAAATATAAATGCCAAATAGCAGAGATGGAAAAATAAGCAAGGGAAGTCGTAGAGTTGTTCGAGAGAACCACGCAGATCTTGACCATTTTAGAATAAGACGAAAAGGTCCAACAGTGGGACCAACAAGAGGAGAAAATCAATGCTTCCATATAGGAGCTAAAACAATGACAAAAAACAATGCGTATTATGGAGCACTTGAAGGGAACTCAAGAAATGAAGACTATGCAGACAAAGTTAAAGAAAACACAGATAAATAAAAAAGAAAGACAAACCCAATTGGAACCACTCCAGGAACAAGAAACACATATGATTGCATAGCTGGAGGAAGAGAAGATGAGTATGGCACATGCATATTCAGAGCACACAACATTACTATAGGAAGATATAAAAACACAGACAATCGAGGCACTAATAGAAAAAGTTGCACAAATGAGGAAAAAATGAAAGGAACTAGCAAAGAAGTTCCACATTTTGGAAAATGTGGTACATGGAGCACACACCACCTGAGTGGCTTGGAACGAGCCACATGTAAGTGTTGGGGGCCTGTTGGGCATAGGCCTATTTTGAGAAGGACGTATATTGTAGGCACAGGCCTATTTTTTGAGAAGGATCTGTGTTGGGGAAAAACTTATTTTTGGAAAGGAAGACCTAATTTTGGAGTGCGTGCAACATGTGGTAAGAAAGAAGCATGCTGAAAAAGAAGGAAAAAGAACATGCAGGAGGAAAAGCAACATGGCACGCAAGAAGACCAACCTAACCGTGATATGGTTAGGGTTTTTGATCAGGATTTTAACAACTATAAGCCTATAAAATAGTATAAATAAGGACCTAGGAGGTCTAGGTAAAGGGTGTATGTGAGAGAGGGAAAGATATGTATGTTTGATATAGAGAGATATTATATAATAATTGAGAGAGTTTATTATCATGATTTGGTGGGATTTTTTATTGTAATAAGTTTGTGGAAGAGTTAAGTGAGGTAGTCTTAGAGGCTTAGGTCATAGGATGAGGATCCTGGTGTAATCTAGTCATCCTCACATAGGGTTCTCACCCTAAATCTTGATTATTACTAAATATGTAATGCAAGTGGTGCAATATTTTGCAGTAGAATAAATAAAAGAGCAAATAAGCTAGATATTTGTGGATGTATCCCTAGGAAGGGGTGAACCATGGTAACCGTTGTGTTATGTGTGATTTATAATGAATGATTTACTTTACGTTGATCTTTAGCTTAAAGAATGAATGGTCATATTATCTTTATCATCATGCATGCATAGGTTTAAAGATGAATAAATCATAGAAGTGATTTAATGATTAACAAATATAATGCATAAGGAATAAAGAACAAAACCCCAAGTCCCCACTCATTCCTAGATTGCAAACACCTGAGTATTGCAGTCACCCATAAAAGTTATCTTGGGTGAGACTACGTTGTGCACCCTGTGCGCAACGTTGCCTTCTGGTGTACCATGAGGGCCAAACATGGGTCAGCCCAAGAAGAATTAATAGAGAATAAAACCAACACATACCTTATAGATACCCACTCAACCTTGGGAAATAATTTCCATGTATTTTGTGGGAGATTTACCAACAACTAGGAAGGGACATGACTATCTATTTTTGGTAGTTGACAGGTTCAGCAAGATGTGCATTCTCATGCATTGTAAAAAGTTCATCAAAGGAAAATAAGTAACAAACATGTTCTTTAAACAAAACTGGGTGCACTTTGAGATACCAAGGAGCATTGTCTCAAACAAGTATACCAAATTTCTCAGTACATTTTGGACTACATTGTGGGAGAAGATGGACATTAAGCTAAAGAGATCTACAACATTCCATTCATAGATAGATGGGAAGAAAAAATTATTCAACAGGACTTTGGTGCAGCTCTTGAGGGGTTACAATCAGAAGCATTTGAAGGCTTGGGATGAAAATATGATCTATATGCTACACTCTTATAATAGATAAATACACACTTCTGCTCGTAAGTCACCTTTTGAAACTTGATTTGGATGTTTTCTACCTTCACCCTTGGATGTTGTATATGGATAGTAAGGAGGAGTGAGGGAGAACCTCATAGGAGTTGCATTTAGAGATTTTTTTTTTGTTGAGAAGATCAGACAAATCCATTTGCAAGTATAGAAGACATTTAAGAAGTCATAGTAAAAATACAAGACTAGGCATGATCATCACAGAACCGAGAAGTCGTTCAAAGTGGGAGACAAATTTTGGCTACAATTGAACAAGGAAAGACTATAGGGTCCTGGTATGAAGATCAAGTCTCTACAGTATGGACCTTTTGAGATATTGGACAAGGTGGGAGATAACGCCTACAGACTCAGTCTACCCCCATACATGCACATATACTTAGTAGTGAATGTGGATAATCTCAAACTTTACAAGCCTTCCATGTTGGATCAGGAGGATGAGAAGGTCCTACCTTCCATATAGGACTTAGCACCATATGCTCATGAAAATTTGGCAGAGCTCATCATTTTGCAGAAGTGATCTAGAACTATATAATATAGACAACATGAGCTTTGGAATATTTGGATGAAAGGACAACTTCCACGCAAAGCAAAGTGATACTCCAGGGAGAAGGTACAAGAAACATTTCCTCACCTCATTTAATAAATATTTTGGGGCCTAAAATCCTCCTTAAATGGGGAGGTATGATCCAAATTAGATAATTATATTATTTTTCATCTATCTCGATGCTTTTAGATGGAAAAAATTGGAGGAATCAACTTGTAGGGCCATTTTAATGGTAGGTCCCAGTTTGGAAAATTGGGGTTTGAAACCTTCCATATCCATTTATATGCATAAAATGATTTTTTTGGGTTTAAAAATTTCTCATATATAGATGGACCCCTTGAATATATTCTACACATTGATACCTTTCCAACAATGCAAAGATCACATCAATCAGAACTCGTATGCAAAAATTATGCCTCCTGCAAGTTGACCTACCATGCTGACCACCATTGTACGAGTGGATGCCATGTCATCCCCCATTACTCACACATATGGGGATAGCCATGTATGAACTTTCAAGAATATACTAGAAGTTCCAAAACCTTATCACAATTGAGGGTTGAGGAAGTCAAAACCCTACCCCTAGATGGCTATTGGGTGATGTTAAATATCAAACCACTAGGAGGAGATAGGGTTCCATTCTTTAGCATTGTATTTGTTCCATAGTTGAATAGATCACCTGGGAGAATAACACAGGAGGATATATTTTGTAGTAGCCATACATGCCACAATGTCAAAGGTAACTCCACAAATATTGCCTCTTTCTAGCTGGTTTTTCTCCTAGTATTGGGTTTCCCAGGTGATATCTTGTGTTTTTGTGGATGGTGTGTGATTAATTATTTATGTTCTCTGTTTTTTGCATTTCAATTATTTCATACATTTTAAGAAGAAAACCAGTGATTAAAGAATCTTGGATATAAAGTAAATTAACCTTGAAAATAAAGATTTCAGTATTTTATTAGATTTGTTGTGATGAACCATCCAATGGAATATCTATGGAAGTTTACAAATCAAATATACCCTGGGAGTGCATGTATTATGTGCTCATGATGAAATTGTGCAAATATTCTTGTCTAAATTTATGACACTCAATTTTACTACTTAGTTTATTTTTATGCTCTAGGACCAATTCATCATTTGTCCTTGAGGCACTTGACCTAAATGCAACTGGGGGCACAAAATGAAAAATATGCATCAAAAGGACATTATATTAGTTGCATCATTTATACTTCAATGGATCCATTCTCCTTGTACATTGGCCAATGTCAAACACACCCTCTCAATTTTTGACCCCAAGATTCAAAGGTTGCAAGGGTTTTTACCCTCAGATCCTAGGACTTTCTGAGTTGTAAAGAAGATAAGTTTGATTAAACATCAATGCATTTTGAACATTTATGTGAAGTACTTGATTGAATTGCATTATGTAGCTCATTCTTATGAGTATAATGACATTGAAAATTGAAGAAACCATTTATTAGCTATTTCTCTTTATTTCACTTTGTTATAGTAAGTTTCTTTTCTTTTTTTCTTTTCAAGGCTTAACCATGATTTTCTTCTAGTCAAATGGAGTAGTGTAATTATAATGACATGCACTATGAAATAAAATTAATGGATGTAATGTAAATTCTTGGATAGTGAAACAATATGTCTTAAGATGAAAAGAGTCATTGATAAAAGGTTTAAAGCGAGTGAGTTCAATAATAGAGTTATAATAAGGTGATTGGAAGCCTTAGAGCTCTAAGAAGATGTGATAACATTGGACCAATAACCTAGTGAATGAAGAGAGCAAGGAAGGTTAAGTTCATAAATTCAATTCTTTTTAAAGTTTCCATAATTAAGGGGTATGATGGTAAGGAATAGTGCATGCTTTATTGTTGAATCCTATACAAATACTATATTTTTGGTCCTCACTCATAGTGTCTTTACTTGAACCCTATCATCATCATCATCATCATCATCATCATCATCATCATCACCATCATCATCATAATCATAATCATAATCATCATCATCATCATCACCATTCATCATTCATTGTCATCGTCATCATCATAGAAATTCATCATTCATCATCATAATCATCATTCACCAAACAATTAGGAACCTAGTAATCATTCATCGTCAACAACATAAACATTTAATAAACTGAACAATAAAAATTTCAGTATACATGTCCAAAGAAATGCAAATATATTCAAAATTGTCCCAATTGTACATTTTTTACAAAATCACACATTGTTCCAAGATACATAATGGCACCTTATGCCCAAAGTTGAAAATAATGCCACATTGTGCCCAAGATACATAATGGCACCTTATGCCCAAAGTTGAAAATAATGCCACATTGTGCCCAAGATACATAATGGAACCCCATGCTCAAGACACATAATGGATCCCACATTGACCATTTCCACTCTCACCACTATGAGATGCATCTCCAAATGAAATATTCCTCTTCTTCAAGGTTGAGGAAGCTCAATTCTTCTTACATCGAGGAGCAATTTTCCTTTCTAGATACTAGAAAGGAAACACCATTCATATAAGTTTTTTCCACAGTTTTATCACTTAACAAACTTACAAAATACAATTAGAAATCAATATAATAAAAGTCACCATAAATGCGACAATTCATCTTGAGGGTGTTTCCATCCTCCTAGATACAATCCTCTCCATAATGCCTCTCTATAGTAACTACAAGAATCAATTAATGTCAAATTTAAAACACCCAAAATAAATTCCATATATGCTCAATAATATTTTCATGAACTAATGATCTTACCAAGAATATTTTGGGCAATGCCAGAGATTGGCCTTCCTAGCTAGGAGGCAAAACCATATGTTAAACATCTTGATTCAAGGCAACAATGGAGCATGCAATAATTGTAGATGAAACAATGGTATAGGAAACAATGAGGGGTGTAGAAATTTGAAACTATAGATGTAGCATTAATAGATACAATAAAAGGGATGCAACATTGGTATAAGGAACAAAGGAATGTGAAGGGTATACCGAGGCAACAAAAGAAGGTGCACATCATCCTAAAATGGGTGTAGCAATAATATAAGGGTTCTTATGAAGAAATTTTGGGGGTGGGAAATAATAAAATCACATGGGCTATAATATAATAGGATGGTCCATGTGGGGAGAAATCAGAGTACCAATGGTTGGCAGGATATATAGTATCTAAAGAAATGGGATAGGAGGCCAAAAACAACTTCCAGCGTGTACTACAAAATATAAATTACACGCCAATTAGGCTACTATGAAACCACAAAAGTACAGGTTGTAAAACAAGTAGACAAGTAAAAAATAAACTCATGGATCTAAAGCATGTATGTTGTAATATCTCACACAAATGCAGGATGGATAGAGAATATTCACCATCAAAAGGTGCAATGAAAGGTGGTTATTTCATCTTGTGTATGGGTGGTGAATGAAATAAACCCATGGGTGGTTGCATACACATTTCTAATATGTATATTATAACAAAAACATGAAATCAACTAGAATAAGAAAACAAATTTCACATTAAATAGATTTGATTTGACGTGTGATACCTATATATAGGGAAATTTTTCAACCACTCGAGGAGATGGTTAATCTATCTCTCTTGTCACCAATTGTAGAAAAAACATGTTGACCTATTCATGATTCATAGAAAACAACAAAATGAAGAAAACAAATATGAAAATACTATAAATAAACAACACAAAGTTATCAGAATAATAGAATGGCAAGCCATATCTAAGAACAAGGGGATACATAATGAGTTATGTGATAATCTCGGTCTGTAAAAGGAAACTTTATGAACATTGGACAAATAAATTATGACTTTCCTATTGAGTAGTTATTTTTTGAAAAGGTTGAAATTTTCCCATTCTTATGGATGTAAGATTTGAAATGTATGGTTAGTATAGAGGCCCATGATGAGGTTCTTTTTGGATAGGTCATAGATTTTTTTTATTGAGAATACATGTAGGTATTTTTCTAGAAATTCTATATAACATTCATATACTCTATGTGTGTTGGGTGGAAGTTGTCAATAATGCCACATGGAAAACACATATAAAAAATGGCATACCAAAAAACTGATTTCTAGGGATGGGATTTGGAACCATGTTGTCATTCAAAAATATATTAATCCCTCTGTTGAAGACTATCAAAATCCCATCCAAGAATATCCACAATGTGTTTATTGTTTGGAAGGCCATTTACTGGCCTTTCCTCTTGCAGAAAATTAGCTAGTTCAGAGAGTTATATAGTGTGGGTTTACATATAGGGTCACTACAAGTGTTATTAGTGTTGATATTATGGTAGTTGTGGGAGGTATTAACCTCTACGTGTAACCTTTGACAAGACTAGAATATTTTGGGAAGCAAGAGAAACTCTAAAATGTTGGATAATAACCCTAGAAGACAAGTCAACTCAAGAGAATAATTAATATCGAGTTATTAGTCTCCAGGAAGAGAAGTTGGCCTAGTTAGGTCACTTGGAGAACTATAAATAAGAGGGCACTAGAACTCATTTGTCACTCTCACTCTCACAACTGCATAAGGACTAGTGGTGTGCAAGTTTGGAGAGGGAGTGCAGCTATAACTACTGCAACTAGCATATTGGTTATGGTTTGGACTTTCTGCTTGGTTTCTAGTTATTGTTGCTTGGAGTGTTACCCTTGGAGAAAGGTGCCCTAGCCTTGGTTGGTTATTGGTCTTCTACCAAAATTATTCTATCTATCAAGGTTAAGGTTCTTAGGGGTGGCCTTTATGCCTATGGTTGGGTGACAATATTGCTATATTGTCTATCGAAAAATGAGCACATCCCTTTATTTCTAACAAGTTGTGGGACCATACTATCTTCAGATAGTATATCCACTAGAAGATAGATTGGGAAGTTATTTGTTAAGCTCGTTATGTGCAATACCCCTGTTTCCCCCAACTTGTAATTAATCATTAATTAAGGTCACCATGCTATGGCATGGGAACAATGTAAATGTATTATTGTTTGAATTTCCAATAACTGACTGTGGGGGTGAAGCCTTGAAGTACTGGCCATGATATCACTAGAGGGAAGAAATGGGAAAATTATGGAGAGGTTTCATTATGTCAAATGACCCAAATTTCTCCTTGCTGAAATGATATGCCTCATCCTGACCCCAAGGAGAAATCA
>ML781992.1:570055-646124 GCA_009831015.1 Picea engelmannii
CTAAAGTACCATAGAGTCCTATAGATTAAGACTGACCTGAGTTTCCTTCTGACAAAAGGAACATGACATGTCCATAACCTTCCCGAGGAGGAAAAAGGTGAGGGGGAAGATGGATGAAGCCAGATGAGAGAATACACAAAGGAAGAGAGAGGGAATGAGTCTCTCCAGTTGAGTAGAGGAACTGAAAGCTTGATAAGTTTTCTTTTTATTGGAGAGAACAAGTGAAAATATCTCTGAGAACTTACAGAAGAGCACAAACTGAGCAGGAGATTGCGAGCTTGATGTTGAGGAGGCATATGATAAACCTCACAGAGACCGTGACTAAGAAGGAATCCCTGAGAAACTATGAAAGTTACCTAGTGATATCATGGCTTGGCACGAGGGTGGCCAGAGTGATAAGAGTGAATGCCTCTAAGCCTATGGTTGGGTGGAAAGGCACACACCCATAGTCAGTTCGTTGGCTACAATATGAAATAGATAAGTATTATCATACCCTATATATTTGAACTATAAATGTAAATTAAGGTTGGATATCCTATGAATGTTTCAAGTATGTGCATGTTTACTTGATGATTAGACTGTGTCCCTTTATCGTTACCTGATTGTGTATTTAAGCAAGTAAGGAACTATATGGTTTGTACACATAAATGATCGAGCCCTGTAGTGGCTCAAGTTTAAGAAGATGAACTGCGAGTTCGTCGACCTTGGGTATAGTTTCCCGTATGCATGTCAACACTCCCAACTATTTTGAGTCTCCTGGGAGAAGGAGTCCATTAATCTCAGGAGAAGGAGCGCAAAGCACACACCAACGCTTAAGTATTTTAGAATTGACGAACCTCAGGAAGGATAGAGAGATTTAAGTCTCAAAATGGAATATCCTTTCATTTGGAAGATGAGCAAATGAGATCCATTCGAGAGGATCCAAGGTCTGTCACGATCGTTGGATTTGGAGAAAGAGCGTAGGTGTTAAATCCTGGACTCCTTCAGTATTCATGAGTTCAAAGAATTATGTATTCATCGTAAGGGAGACAGATCCTCCGAAGTGATGAATTCCAAAGTGAATCGGGATCATCCATCGAAAGGGATACATGTTGCCAGATCCCATGGTTTGGAGATTGGGAATTCGACAGTTTTGATTTGTTGTGTTAATGAGAAGAGGAACTCCTGAAGGGCCGAAGACCAAAGTCCCGAAGCCATGATAGTTGTATATCTGTGGGTCTACGTGGATAGACCCTGACCGTCAAATTTAGACTATGGTCATCCTGACGCTGACCAACTCTGGGAGTCACGAGTTTGCATAGAAAAAGTCTCGAATGTTGAATTCCCAAACTAATGAGAGCCGTAGATCTATGGATATACATGGTTGAATCTTGACCATGATATTTGAGGGATGTTAGAAGGCTATCATTCTAGAGTTACATGGCCTAGTGACATCATCCAGGGTAACATGGACCCACGTTCAACCTGCTACATGTCATCTGGATTCGAGCATTTCACAGACCCTATAGGTCCATTAATATGTGACACATGTTACCCACTTAAGGGGCCATGTGTCCTCTCTGCCTTGCCACACATCATCTCTGGGAATTACTCATTTGGTCCATGTGGCAGAAGATCTTGTAGTCTGGAGACTTGACACTCAAAAACTTGACCAAGATTCTTCAAACTATGGAAATTTCTGAAGTCGCGAACGACGAAGTGAATCTCAACCGTTGATAGGTAGAGGACATGTGGAACTACATTCGAGAGTCTGGAGACTTGGATCTTTAGGGGATTTTTAATAGAAGGAGTTGGTAAGCTCTAAATCCCAGAGTTTCAAAGTAATGGGATCCATGGATCTATGGATATACGTGGACATACCTCGACCGTGAGATCTGAAATAATTTATAAGGTTGTATGTCTGGGGTTGACATGGCTCACTGACGTCATCCCAGGTGACGTGAGCCCGCAACTAAGGTGCCATGTGCCACTGGGATATGGACAATTCATAGACCCCTTATGCCTATTATAGAATGACAGATGTTACCCCCTAATGAGGACACGTGTCACCCCTGAACCTCATCATGTGTCAGCCTATGGTTTGTGACCACCTAGCCAATGTGGTTGTGATGTGACCTAGACTTCGAGAGCTCAGGACATCAATATTTCGAAATATTTGGGGTGTAGTATCATAGTGTGACATTCAACGTTGAATGCTAAATTTCAACGTTCAACGTAGAACACTAAACTCCGAACGTCGACGTTCAATGTAGAACTTCGAACGTTGAATGTCGAAGTTCAACGTAGAATGTTGAATGTTGAATGTTGAATGTTCAAACACTAAACGTTGAACACGGAACATCGATCACCGAATGGACAAGGCCACGTGGAGAGATTTCAGAGCTTTGGGGAGTATGTGTGCAGTAAGAAAAAGGGCATTCAATGACATACACCAAAGACCCCAATTGATAAGCTTGAACAATTTCAGAAGGCCATATCTTGCAAACCAGATAAAATACATTAGAAATCTACGGGCCAGTAGAAGAGGACGAAGACCTCAGAGGCATGATTTGAGATGATTAGAGTAAGAAATTTTTTTATGCCCCATCCCTAGAAAGGGTATTTAGGGTTCGGGTGTGTTACAAATTGGTATCAAAGCATGGAAACAACACTTGGCCTACTTGGGCTCATAAACTGGTCACATAAAAATATTATTAATTTTTTTTTAAGGGAAAGGGCATACTACCCTACCCTATCTAGCAAAGCATGGTTCAGACACAGGCCTGGATAGGCCGGAGAACAGTCAAAAGGCTAGGCTAACATGATCATGCTGAGAGTACCACTGTCGTATGGAAGTTATCTACACAAGTTCATTGAAGTATGTACATTAAAATTCAATTGGGATTTTATCCAACGATATTGAATCATGCTAGTTTGTGGAAAAGGAAGCCTATAATTTCTTTGGGAAATGATAGATGATCCTGCAGGAGTGGGATTATGTTGATGGGAACTAATAGAAATACTTGGATGTGAATGGATTGAAAGGATCTGTAGCAGTAATAATTATTTCTTTAATGAATTATTAAACATTGTATATGTGTATAACCCCTCATGATCAAAGGAATGAGTTTGGTGACCATTCTTTGAAAAGAGAGAGCATGCGTAGCTCTTGAGTTTCGAAGGGAAATGAGAAACAAATTTTGTTTATGGTTACATAAATTGTTGGACATGGTTTTTCTAATCAAGTTGATAAATGGAGTTGTATAAATATAGAGTGATTGAGTGAGAAATCACAACAAACTCCCTTGCTTGGTGGATAGGAAATTAGTCTACCATAATTCTTGTGGGAGGAGGAGAGTGACCTTCATCCCTAATTGTTGTTGAAAAGAAGGGAGAATTATAGGTGTAATGGTTAAGACTGATTATTACCTAAATATACTTTCGATCTATGAACTAGAATAATTAGTAAGTAACATAATTTGAAATTGTATCCGGGCTTTAAGGGAATAGTCCAAATGTTATTAGACATTAAAATTTATTATAAATAAGGTAGAATGGTTGATAAAATGTTGATCATGAATGTCGTAAAGGAAGTTTTTAGGAACTTATAGAATCCCATTGGGTCATACTGACATCTAGAGGTGGATGATAACCATATGTAAATAACTTGGTATACCCAGATAGCTATAAGAGGGAGTTTAGGAAAATATTCCCTTGTAGAAATATGTTGACCAAGAATGGTTTGAGGAATGAAAGAGAAGATTGATAAGTTGTCTTGTTGCCTTGGGAAATTGTTGTATTTTCCCATATAATATTTCTGGGTAGTTGTTGTCACAAGGGCATACCCAAGGTTCAACGCTTCAACAACGCACCAACAAAACCCTAACTATCGACCCTTTCGACAACACTTGCGAAGCAGATGAAGTATCACCCAAGGTAGAGGCAGGGGTGGTTGAAGGACTCAAGTGTATACAACCTAGTTGGGACACATATCGGTGATTACAACACTAGCAGAGCACTTAGCAGTTATCGTTCATCAATATTCACTCTGCAGGAGAAAATACTAGTTACAGAACAACACAGTATTCAACAAGATCTAATACATCTAAGCACTTAGCCTATAGAAATAGATCTGATCTAACATTCATTCAAATCACTAAGCACTAAGCTACTATATCATATGAATCTAGCATATATCATTGCACTAAGCATAAATCAGAACAATCACATAACAAGCATAAGCACAAAGCAACCACAATACATGATATACATGGTACACCCCAGTGTGGGGCTATGTCCACCAAATCTTCTCTTATTTATTGTCTTCTCTCAATATTCTACAAGAACAGAGCCACAAGAACCCCACTCCGCATAGGATAGGAGATCTGTGTGCACCTCACAAGATCCTCCTTCCCAGAGCTAGGTTACAACATGAAGCCTTACACAGTATGTGCACAAAGCACTACAGATGACTTGCACTTAGCTCTGCAAGTTTCAACATACACTATGCACAAAGCCTCTTACAATCACTTTCTCTTAGAACAACTTACCACTGAATGACTCCTTCTTACATCTCCTATCCTTCTATTTATACATTATGAAATGAGACTAAACATGGGTAAACCCATGGGCCGACATCCCCATACCCATTACATAAAACCTAAACCCAAAAATGCCCTAAAAAGGGGCCGAGATCCCATGATCTCTTCTTCGCCTTGCGCTCCGCCTTCGACTAGCCTGTTGAAGTCCAAAAATTGGTCAAACATGACCAAGGTTCTCCAAAAATTGGTGAAGGGCCAATAGGCCCCCAACACTCACCCGTGACTCATCTCGAGTCACTTTGATCTGGGTATCTCTTTATCAAATTCCTCGAGCTTGGCTCGAGTTGTTTCGCCAGAGCCTCTTGCTCAGTGAACTCTTGAATGATCTTCTTCGTTACAGGTCCTTCCAAGCGTTGTTCCACTATGGTGACCACTTGTTCCAGTTCTACACCTCATCCTTCAATCTCCTCAAAAAGTATGCAAGATGCATCTTGCACTGGCTAGAGTCACTGATTCACTTCCATGACCTTGCTCTCAATGGCATGGACTTGTTGCTCAACTGTGCATTTTTCCTGGGATTGTTTCATCCTCTCAACTCCCGGCAGTGGTTTCAACTACGCTTGCACCATTTTTTCTTGCTTCTTGGCCTCCTGAAGCTGTGACTCCAGTGACCTTAGTTCAGAGTCCTTTGCAAGGCACTCGTAAGTATGCACACTTCAACTAAGTTGTTTACATTCTAAGGCCAATGCCTTGATTCTTTTGACTTCACTTCGGACAGTTTCTTCTCTTTGGTCTCTCAATTCCTGCGAAGTACTTGGCACTGCTTGTAACTCTAGTTCTGCTATCCTCTGTTGCAGCTATTGAATGGATTCAACAAGATTCCCTACTTGTCTTTCCACTGGGTCTTCTTCCATCTGTTCTAAGCCTGTCACAGAGTGAATTTCTCTCATGACTTCTTCTTTAACTCCAATCTGCTCTACGAAAAACTGTTCCTTCTCCTTCTGTATCTGTACTCTATCCTCTGCAAAATTGGCTTGGATGTCATCTTTTTCTTGTTGTGAAACCCGATGTTGTTCTATGGATTCCTCTTTTGCTTGATTTATGGCATCTGTGGCCTTCTCTTTTTCTTCCTTAACACAACTAAGGTGAGCTTCAGTTGGATCTTCTATTCAACGTAGTTGGTAAGGTTCATCTCCCCACTCTATTCCTTCTGATGATGGGGCCGCATTAGACACTACGCGGCTGGAGTAGAGGGATTGTTGTACCCCTTTCAGTTCTTCTTCAATTATTTCATACATGGTGTCTTGTTTGGCTTCATTGCCCTGTAAGATGTCTTTTGAGGTATCTGAGACAACGACAATGATGAAATCTATGTCATACATTGTTAGCGTAGTCTGCATCTGTGGTTTAGTATCTTTGGATTTCTTCCGCGATGTAGGTTTCATGGGGGAAACCTTTCTTTTCTTGGAGGTCTCAGCTTCATCAATAGGATCCCTAGGCAGTGTTACTTCACCTTGTTTATGATTTTCTTCTTCTCCTTTGTCCTCTTATTTGTCTACTTCGTCGTCACCTCCCCCTCTAGGTGAGTCTAAAGCAGTCTCTTCTAATGTGTTGTTCAGGTCCTGTACCTCTTCCTTTTTCATCCTTCTGCTACTGCTGGGTGCATCATACTCTTCGCGAGTAGCCACAGGAATTACGATGAGGTTGGGGTCGGTCAGTTATGCCTGGTCGACTGGTATAAGGAACTCTACAGGCCATTCCTTAGTGATTTCTTCCATGTCATCCTCTGTGAGTTTATAGTAAATTTGCAGCTCTTCTTTGTGTTCGTCTTTGCATGCAGTGATATAAATAAAATGTATATCTGCGTGAAACTTCACGAATGGTATGAACCTATGTAGAATATTTGACGTCATCTGAGGGAAAGGATCAATAGCCCTCTTCAACTGCAGGTAGTAGTTGTGGAACACCGTGTTTGACTGCCATTTTTTCTCCATATCGCTCGAATACCAGAGCATGGTGAACTTCACAACTAAGGGTTCTGATAGCTCAATATCAAGGAAGGTCTCACATTCTGGCATTTCCCAAGCAATGAAAGCGTTGAGGATTAGCAGCTAACTGAAGTGGAACTCGTAGACCTGATCTTGAGCTTCGCGACAGTCTTTCTCTAACTGGTTGACTAGGTAGCTCGCCCAATTCATTTGTAGCCCTTCCATGCATTTTCCCACGAGGTCAACAACGAACCATGTGACCTATGTGGGTTTGTTCTTCCTTACTATCTTACCAACAATCAACTGGTAGGCTAGGCGCACTGCACCATTCGGAATGGAGGCTTCCTTGTAGCATTGCTTTCCCTTTTCCACATTGCCATAGGTATCTTTAATTTTTTGTGCCAGGGCGCAATCTGCAGCCTTCGTTGGATAAAATTCTTGTGTGTCTAGTCCTTTAATTCTTAGTCTGGTGTTCCGATGGATCAATGCCAGATCTACAGTGATGCATTTTTCCAATGAAAGATAACCACCATGGAAGAAAGACAACAGGAGTTTAACGCATGTGTTAACCTCTTGATTCCTTCCATAGTGTGGTATCTTCATCACGTTCAGGATAGTGGACCTCACGCTGTCCATAGTCCATGGTTGGGGGATGATCTTCGACTTCTTCCCTTTGGTCCTGGTCAAATACTTGTGTGGGATGAGCATTCCATGGTTCTTGTGATCTCCCAAGTTGAATTCACTGATCTTCAATGTCATGATTTGTCCTAATTGTAGTCCTACTGTGCGTATCCCCTTTGGGAGGTACACAATGATCAAGGTTTATTCGAAGTCCCTCGGGACACTGTCATGGCTCACTGCACCAGCGAGAGGCGGGATGTAATCAGGTAGGATAGATGGGATGAGATTCACATTCACCAAATCATCACGATGCTTGGTTCATTTCTATGTCACATCTTGGGATGGTCCAGATCCATGAGAAGTCGATGAGGGTGCTTGCACTCCTTTCGTTGACGAGGCTTGGACTCCTGTAGACATGACCTTCCCAAAAATGAGGTCAATGAGGATCTCTTCGATGAATTTATCTACTTCTTTGAAGTGAGCTGACATGCACGCTCGAGATAAGGTATTTCAGGTCGGTGATCAAGTA
This sequence comes from Picea engelmannii, assembly GCA_009831015.1. Taxonomy (NCBI): domain Eukaryota; kingdom Viridiplantae; phylum Streptophyta; class Pinopsida; order Pinales; family Pinaceae; genus Picea; species Picea engelmannii. The sequence continues at coordinate 577,714 of ML781992.1, forward strand.
CTCGATGTAACAGAATGGGTGGCGAGCTCTCAATAGGCACTGCACGAAAGAAAATAGTTCTATGTGGGCTTGAATAACCACTGTTTAAAAAAGTGTTCTGGTGCAACGCTCGACGGAATAAATAGACAATGTCGTAATAGACTCTTCCAATGGACATGAACGCCTCAATCAATGCAATTCCATCTGTTATGGCGCAGTCCCAACGGTCTAATGGCTATCTTTCTGGCCATAACTGTAGTTTGAGTTGTTCTGGATCATCGGGTTAATGACCGAGACGCCTCCAATGGTCATATTGCTTCATTTTGGCGAAGTTCCAATCTTCGCTATTTTGATATCCCAATGAAATTCCAATTCTGCAAACCTTCCTTCTGCGGAGTCCTCCCTAGAACTTCCTATAATTTTTCTAACTTTGATTTTTTCTTGCTGAGCTTTCTAGATTTATTTCCTGTAATCTGAGTCACTAGTTTCCTCTTTCCATTATTGTTCTTATCTCCTCTTGGCATAGTAACTTCTCACTGGGGAGGGTCTTTCATAAGGTTCGAGGGTAATACTTCTTCTCTTTCTGGTGTAGGCGCTCTACTCTCTTGTACAACCAGGTGTTTCAAGTCTTCCTATGTTCTTTCAAGTTCGATGTACCGATTCCTGGTCCTTAGTAGCTTTGACTGGTCCTCTTGTTCTTCCAGTAAGTGCACTATTCTCCTAGCCATGAAATCCCTTAGTTCTTGATTTTTCCGTTCTACATCCTCCTCTTCTTGTTTTATTCATGTTCGATCTTTCGCAATCTAGATTTTTCCTAGCAGAATAGAAAATGGGGCGTTGTTCTCAATAAATTTAACGATCTCAAATTCTTCTTCTGTCGAATTTCCATGAGCACTCATAGATGTTTGGGTGAGTCTTCCACATAGGGTTATCAACTTTTCTCTAAATAATCCTATTCCTCCCAATGAAGGAATCATAACAAGCTTTCCAAAAATTTCCCAAGTTCTTTCTATCATGATGTTCACCTGTGTTTCCTCATCCAGAACACAGTCTATGTTGAAGTCTCAGATTCTTGTTTATATGCACTCCTTCTCTTTTAATATCTATGATAAGTTGATATCTATGTGATCATTCAGGGTTTCTTTCATCTATAATAATACAATCTCTGATTCTTTCTAGGGTTCTGTCATATCCTTAGTTTCTTGTCCTATCTCATGGTTTTCTTGTATCATATTCATCTTTTCAACTTTAGCAATCATTCTAGGGAATCCAAAACTTCATGGTCCATATATTTGCAGCAAAGAAAACTAGGACCTCTATTAGGGAATTCCTTAGAAAGATGTCCCGATCTTCTGCAACTATAACAAAGGTTAATCCTCTCTTTCTTTTAAATTACCCCCAACCTTTCTTGTACGACGCACTAGGATCACAGTAAATAACCTGCAAAAAATTCCCTCTAGGATCCCGCATCCATTTGTTAGTCCAAATATTCTTTCTATGCATAGGAATAACATATCTTTCACTATTCTTATAAGATCTACTCATATCTAATCTTCTTTCTTCTAGTTGTGCCCTAGTTTTGAGACTAGGACAAAATCTATTAGACATACCTAGATCCATTCTTTCGAATTTTTTTTTTTCACTTATCTTACCTTTCTCAAAACACAAAGCTTTAAGATCTTACCTCTTTTCTTCATATCTGATTCCTTTATTAGCACATAGCTTTGCAGTGAAGTAGAATACTATGCACTAAAGAAACAGATCTACGCATAGATCTTTCTTTTCTTCAGTTCCCAGCAATCACAGTTTCAGGTCATGGCAACGGAACCACTTGTTGGCACAGGGGCAGACCCAGGGTTCAATACTTCAACAACACACCAACAAAACCCTAACTACCGAGCCTTTAGGAAACACATGTGAATCAGATGAATTCTCACCAGAGGTAGAGGTAGGGGTGGTTGCAGGACTCAAGTGTCTACAACCTAGCTGGGACAAAGATCTGTGATTACAACACTAGCAAAGCACTTAACAGTTATCGTTCATCAATATTCACTCCGCAGGAGAAAGCTCTAGTTAGACAAGAATGCAGTATTCAACAAGATCTAATACATCTAAGCACTTAGCCTATAGAAATATATCTAATCTAACATTCATTCACAACACTAAGCACTAAGCTACTATATCAGATGCATCTAACATATATCATTGCACTATGCATAAATCACAACAATCACATAACAAGCATAATAACAAAGCAACCAAAACACAGGATATACCTGGTTCACCCCAGTGTGGGGCTACGTCCACCAACTCTTCTCTTATTTATTGTCTTCTCTCAATATTCTACAAGCACAGATCCACAAGAACCCACTTCGCATAGGACATGCTATTTACGCACACCTCACCAGATTCTCCTTCCTCGAGCTAGATTACAACACAAATCCTTACACAGTTTGTGCACAAAGCACTACAGATGACTTGCACTTAGCTCTGCAAGTTTCAACATACACTATGCACAAAGCCTCTTACAATCACTTGCATGCTATAGCGGGAAAACCCCTCTACAGACTACACAAAGGGCCTAAAGTGTAGGCATATCTAACCATCTAAAGTCTCATACTTTTTATCACTATCCCAACATTACCCCACAATCATACATAAAAGACAAGAGAGAGGGATCCGGTAGACCTACCTTAAACTCCACATATGGTGTCGATCCCTTTGTGCTTGATTGTTTCATGACTGCAAATCTCCTCCCAAGGATGACCTGCATTCATCAAAAGACAAACGAGAAACTACAAGCATGGATTCTACATATGGATTAGTGGGTTAGACATCATAAACAAGAAATGTAACCAAATCATATAAGTTTAAGATGTCATTTGGCAGGACGAAAAAAGTACTTCTTTATATTAATCTCACAAAAATCATTTAGAACATGAGACTGACACTGCTCCTCAAACCTAGTCCTAGGCTCCTCTTTACCATGCACCAACTGCTTCCACATCTTCTTCTCTTCTTTAGTTCTCTCTTAGGGAAATGGTAAGGGATTTACTATTGGGGCAAGGGGGATTGATGAAATTGGCAGAGTTTCTTTTCTCTCATGCTTCTTCTTTGCAATGGGATCCCAACCCCTTCTTTTATAGGCCAAAAGGGATAGTAACAGTTGGGGTGATTGGCTATGGGAAGTCAAACGGTTAAGTAACGGCCCGAAAACCATTATCCTATGCATATTTCCACATTTCATGATATTATGTGAGTGTACGTGGGCTGTAGTGGATCAACAAGTGTGTGTACGTAGGCAGTAATGGTGTAGGGTGCGTACACCTTCAAAATGATGGTTTTTAGAAGAGATGTTCAATAATGGCTTGGTAAAGATAGCAAGTTAGATGGCCTAATGTCAAGTATGCATGTTAGGTTCAATTTAAGGTTATAATAGATGCCCCCTAATGTGTGAGGTCATAAGAGAATCTGATGGCCGAAATACATTAAAAATATTCGCCACTATATGATGCGAGTGAGCCCAGGGACCGGAGTTCAGGAGGTGCCATCTGCAAAAATAACAATTTGTCTCACCGAGGGAGGCATACCCATGCTCAAGATGAAATAAAATCATGGCTTCCAATCAAATACACTGCAGATCCATGTCATATAACTATATAAAGTGTAGCTGGGAGCAATACACAACGAATCTACATCTCAAAATAAAAAAGATATACATGTATAGTATCCATTTTTAAGAATCCAATGACGCCTGATGGTTGGAGATGGGGCCTTCAGAGCTGGAGAAACAACTTCAGAATCTTCAAAACTCAAGTAGGAGTGTAATATGAGTGTATGAATTCACTACCAAGAGGTCTTTGATGGCTCGTTGGTAACAGACAAGAGGATCTTGATGATCAGGCATAGAACTTCATTGATTTTGAGCAAGGACTTGATTGGTCTTTCGGGATGGTCGGGCATGCGGACAAGATACAAACTGCAGAAGGGATGAATCAAGTTTAGTAAGACTTCCCTTGGACAAGAAGAAGGATGTGATTTGTCCAAGGGAGACTCATTGTGTTGTCAAACAAAAAGAAAATACTTTTCCCTTCCTCTTTTTGGGGTATATTTGATTTTTTTGTCTTTTTCAATAATTCTAGGAAGCTTGAAAAATAATAAAGAATGATACGTTATAAAGGAGGATCGAGTGTCACAGACATACTAGTTCCAAGCACAAGGAACACATTGATTCTCAGAGCAAGGGGACATATGCAGGAAAAGGATACTCAGGAAAAATCCTCCATGGGTCAAGGTGTCAAGACGCAGAGGCAAAGTGCTAAAAGGATTGAGTATAAGGCATGCTTTAGATGGTTCAGTTGAGAGCAACATGGAGCCAACATTAGTCCAAAGACACAGGAATGAAAATGTGATTAATAAGAAACAGTGATAACATCCTTCAATGTGATTTTAACGAGCCCAGAGAAGGTAAGCTTGATGGTTTTTCATTTTTAGAGAGTCTGAAAAATCATAAAAGGAGACTCCACTGGGGTACCTTTTTCGAAGGTAGTCTAGTCGGTTCGAAAAAGGGGTAAAATAGCATCGAATAGACGTCTATTCAAAATAATTTTAACAAGTGTGACAAAGACAATATGTTGGCACAGGGGCAGACCCGAGGTTCAATGCTACAATAACACACCAACAAAACCCTAACTACTGGCCCTTTCGACAACACCTGCGAAGCAGATGAAGTCTCACCTGAGGTAGAGGCAGGGGTGGTTGCAAGACTCAGGTGTTTGCAACCATAGTTGGGACACAGATCTGTGATTATATCACTTACAAATCACTTAGCATCGATCATTTTTCAATATTAAATGCTTATTATACTTCCCAGATAGCACAAAGCATCACAATATTCACTTAGATATAAGGTATTTCAACACTTAGCAATAATAAAAAAATCATATCCGGTAGATCAACACTAAACATCTTCATACATATCAGATCTAACATTCACAAACCTCTAAGAAGCACAAATCTCAAGTAGATCTATCTAAACATATTAAATCACTTAGCAAAATAAGGGATAAACACATCAAATCGAAGCACAAAGCATAACACACATATTTATGTGGTTCACCTCCACCCTAGGGCTATGTCCACCAACTCTTCTTCTTTATTAGTGTCTTCAATCGGTTACAGCACAAAGACACCAAAAACCTTCTTCGCATAGGACAGAAGATCTACGCAACTCGCTAGATCGTTCTTCCTTGCGCTACATCACAAAGCCTTCCACAAATCCTCACAATGACTTGAACTTAGCAGTGCAAGTTCAACAGTGTGCACAGAGCCTACTCAATCACATAGATTACTTGCACATAGAAATATTTACCATCACATAGATGTCTTACTTCTTACATTGCCTAACTTACTTGTTTATACATACAAAAAAGTCCTACACATGGGCAAAACCCATGGACCGACATCCCATTCCCGTTACATTATCCCCAAAACCCAAAAGGGACCCAAAAGTGGGCCGAGATTCCATAATCTCTGCTTCATCTTGCCCTCCATATTTGACAGGCTGTCGAAGTCCCAAAAATGGTCAAACATGACCAAGTGTCTCCCAAAACTTGGTCAAGGGCCAGTAGGCCCCCAACACTCACCTGTGACTCGTCTCGAGTCACTCTGGTCTGATCAATTCTGCCTCGAATGCCTTGATCTTAGCTTCATTAACTCTTGTTATGATCGTTATGGTGTGGTCCAATGTTCAGGTGGCGATCCATAACTGTTTTTCCAGTCATTCGGAGCATCATTCGAATGGCTATATCATCCCCAACGACTATATTGCTTCGCCATGACGAAGAGACCTATGTCATTGTTTTGATATCCCAACGAAGCTCCCATTCTGCAAGTTTTCTTTTTGCGATGCCCCCTCTTGGGCCTTCTGTAAATTTTCAATCTGAGCCCTCTTCTTACTTATCTTTCTATCCTTATTTCCAGTAATCTTCAACTCGGTTTGTCTTTTTTCGTTTTGATTCCTATCTTCTTTCAGCATAGTCACTGCGCGATGTTGAGGTTCTCTCCTAGGACTCAGGGGTAATATTTCTTCTTTGTCTGGGAAAGGTACTTCAGTATTCTGAGGGTCTTCCAATATTGTTTTAGCTTCAACATCATGGTCTCTAGTGCGAAATAGCGTCGATCTGTTCTCCTGTTCTTCAATCAACTGTGCGATCCTTCTGACCATGAATGCTTGTAAATCTTGTTTCTGTTGTTCCAAAACTTCCTCTTCTTCCTTTCTTCTAGCTTGATCTCTAATCCAGGGCTTTCCCAGTAGCATGGTAAATGGGGTGTTGTCTTCAACAAATTTAATAATCTCAAAATCTTCTTCAGTCGAAGTTCCATTGACATTCATAGATATCTGAGTGAGATTTCTACATAGGTTTACCAATTTTCCTCTAAATAGTCCTATTCCTCCTAATGAAGGAGTCATAGCAGGCCTCCCTATAGCTTCCTAGGTTCTCTCTGTCATGATATGCATCTTTGTTTCCTTATCCAGAACATAATCAATGTCGAAGTCCCCTATTATTACTTCGTTGTATTATTTTTCTTTAAATATCTCTGATAACCTAACATGTCGGTGGTCATTCAAGGTTTCTTGTATCTGTAGCAATACTTTTGTTGATTCTTTCTGAGGTTCTTCTATTTCTGGATCTGCCTCAGGGTTTTCTTGATTCAGATTCATTCCTTCAAGCTTAGCGATCATTCTGGGGCAATCCAACACTTCATGGTCTAGAGCTTTACAACAAAGACAACTAGGCCTTCTACCAGGGCATTCCTTAGCTAGATGTCCTGATTTTCTGCAATTGTAACAGAGGGTTAATCCTCTCTTTATTTTAAATGATCCCCAACCTCTTCTTTACTACGCACTAGGATCATGGTAGCTAACCTACAACAAATTCTTTCTAGAATACTGCATCCATTTGTTAGTCCAAACATTCTTTCTATGCATAGGTATAACATATCTATCACTATTCTTTTCAGATCTACTCATGTCAAGCCTTCTTTAATCTATCAGTGCCCTAGTTTTCAAACTAGGATGGATTATATTAAACATACCTAGATCCATACTTTAGAAACAAAAATTTTCACTTATCTTACTTCTACAGAGCACAAAGCCTCCAAATATAAAACTTTTAACTATTATTACCTTTATCAGAGCACAAAGATTATAGACCTTACCTCTTTTAGTCAAGAATTCCCACTTTACCTTTCTTAGAGCACAAAGCATTCATATCTTGTTTATTTTCTTTAGATCTGACCTCTCCTCCTTAGATCAGGTCTCTTTCTTTTAGATCGGGCCTCTCTCTTTCAAATTGAGCCTCTCTCTTTCAACACAAAGCTTTATAAATATGGTAGAATACTGCCCACTAGGGCACAGGTCTTCACACAAGAATTCTAGGTCAACCTTTTTGCACAAATATTCTTCTTCTCAGTTCCCAACAATCACAGTTTTAGGTCCCGACAACATAACCATTTGTTGGCACAAGGGCAGACCCGGGGTTCAATGATACAACAAGGCACCAACAAAACGCTAAATACTGGCCCTTTCGGCAACACCTGCGAAGCAGATGAAGTCTCACCTGAGGTAGAGGCAGGGGTGGTTGCAAGACTCAAGTGTATACAACCTTAGCTGGGATGCAGATATGTGATTATATCACTTACAGAGCACTTAGCATCGATCATTTGTCAATATTCAATCCTTATTATACTTCACAGATAACACAGAGCATCACAACATTCACTTATATCTAAGGTATTTTAGCACTTAGCAACAGAAAAACAGATCAGATCTGGTAGATCAACACTAAACATCTTCATACATATCATATCTAACATTCACACACCTCTAAGAAGCACAAAGAATAAGTATATCTATCTAAACATATCAAATCACTTAGCAAAAGAAGGGATAAACACATCAAATCAAAGCACAAAGCATAACACACATATTTACGTGGTTCACCCCCACCCTGGGGCTACGTCCACCAACTCTTCTTCTTTATTAGTGTCTTCAATCGGTTACAACACAGAGACACCAAAAACCTTCTTCGCATAGGACAAAAGATCTGTGCAACTCGCTTGATCCTTCTTCCTTGCGCTACAGTACAAAGCCTTCCACAAATCCTTACAATGACTTGCACTTAGCACTGCAAGTTCAACAGTGTGCAAAGAGCCTACTCAATCACATAGATTACTTGCACATAGAAATATTTACCATCACATAGATGTACTACTTATTACATCGCGTAGCTTACTTATTTATACAGACAAAATAGGCCTACACATGGGCAAAATCCACGGGCTGACATCCCATTCCTGTTACATTATCCCAAAAACCCAAAAGGGACCCAAAAGTGGGCCGAGATTCAACAATCTCTGCTTCATCTAGCACTCCATCTTCGACAGCCTGTCGAAGACCCGAAAATGGTGAAACATGACTAAGTGTCTCCCAAAACTTGGTCAAAGGCCAACACAATATCACTCGACAATATTTTCATTTTTAAGGAGTCTGAAAAGAGCTTAACTACGGACTCCGTCAGGGATGTTATTCTAGGCCAATTTAATGAGTGTGAAGAAACAAGGTCACTCGGGTATCTTTTCAATTTTAGGGAGTCTGAAAAGAGCTTAACTATGGACTCTGCGGGGGTTCCCTTTTCATAGATTTAGTCCCTCAAGCTCGAAAAATGGTTAAAATTATACATGAGAGTACTCTTCTAGAGAACCGAGGCTCCTAGAGTATACCTTTGTTTGTACTTTTGATCATCTGAACCGAAAAAGGGGTAAACTACTACCGGACAAATGTGCCTTCAAATTGCAGTTTAGCAAGCGTGAAGGTCAATAAGATCGCTCGACAATATTTTCATATTTAGAGGGTCTGAAAAGGGCTTAAAAGAAGAACCGTTGTGTTTTGGGAGTCTCGAGGGTGAGGTCAAGAGTGATAATGAATCATGCAAATGAGGCTCATACTTGTAATCAGGAAAAAATAATAAGGACTTCTGAGCCTATAGTCATTAGTGATGACATGGACACCAAAATGCAACTAAGATCTACCTAGGGCATCCATGTGAAGGTAGGATCTACCACTAAATTACAACACTTATAGAGAAAGAGTGAGGGTTCCGTGTCGCAATTCGATGGGATCGATCCTATGGAAAAGCGGAAAAGACAATGAGGTGCAACAAGTGGAGGTGGAAACCTAACTTACATGCAGAAAGTTGAAAAAATGACTTTTTACCAAAAGATCTTTAAAATGACTCAGCTCTCCAAAAATTTTCCCAATACCCAAAGTAACACTTATCGTAACATTCCATAAGAAACTCATGAACCATACTAAATGATTTTTAAGTTAGAAAAAATGACAAAAGGGTTCGAAAAAATGACAAAAAGGGACAAAAAAGTCTATAAATAGAAGTTTGGCAGCTCATTATCACTGTTACGAATTGAGAATTGATCAAAAGTAAAAAAACACCCCTTTTTCAAAAGAGTTGATTTTGGGAGCTTTAGTGGATGAAACGCACTTCTGCTTGGACCAAGTAAGTACAAATTAGCCTCTCCTGCATTTCCATTCCTCCTTTTTGTATTTATTTTTGTTTTTTGGGGGGGTGCTAACCTTTAAAAGGGTCGGCCCTATGTGTACGCGGGTTGTCCTAGGATATAACGCGTATTCCCACATGCAGATGAAACTCTAAACGCATACATATGCGACTATATCCACTGCAGTCCATGTATACCCTCCAACATGTGAAAAAATTAAAAATGCAAGAGTTAACTCTGCATGATTTTGTCTTTTTGCAGGATGTATGTTCATTGGAGAGAGAGGGAACATGAGGACTTTGATTTTTTTGTCTCATAAGACCCCGCTACTATCGCTGTCTTGTCACATTGTGGGTTGATAAAGTTCTTCTAGTGTCCGTTTATGAGGGCACAACCCAGGTTTCTAAATGCATTGATAGATTACTGGCATCCTGACACAGAGGCATTCATGCTCGAGGGGCAGTTGTTGACTCCAACGACTGAGGACATTTACTTTCTGACTGGTCTCTCTAGGAGAGGGGATCCAGTAAACTTGTGCACTTTCCCCCCCAGGCCACACAACATTGAGGAATTGATTGGACTCCATTGCAAGGCTGGTACTAAGAATGTAGGTTATCAGGTGCCTATAACCAAGATTACCAACCTACCGTTGAAAGAGATTGTTCTACTCATTGGGTGGATCACTGGATCCACAACTTTACATCAGGCTTCCTGAGCACACATGCATTGTGAAGTTCAATGCTTAAATGCAAAAATTTTTGACTGGAGAACAACCATGCTAACATGCATGAAGAGACAGTTGATAGATTGTTGAGTGCGGGCACATAGGAACTTCAGGCTTGGGACCATTTTGTGCTCTTTCTTCTTTGAGAGGTTACCCAACATTAGTCCTCGAGAGACTATACGAGGGCACAAGGCCACTGTTACACATTATTTTCATCATCCCTATGACCATTGATTATGTAAACCTATATGTTTCCTTCAGAGGGGTCAGTGGCCTATGTTCCTGAAGAAAGAAGGGAGAAGAACTTTTCCTAAGAAAAGAAGTTGCATTTTCATTTGTAAAAAACCTATTAAGGAGGATTTTCACATGCTGCACTATATCTAGGGTGCGAAAATGCCTGATTTTCATAGGCTGCACCATAGCTAGGTCACGAAGTGTTCGCAGGTTGCTATATAGGCAGGGTGCGAAAATGCTCATACGTGGGAAAAACGAGCATCTTCTCGATGCTTCTAGAAGGAGAAACTTCCATGGTGAGGTGAAATTCGAATGGTTTCGATCTCACTCACTTTCATGATTTAGTGGGATCATCCTAACCTCGTCACCTTATCCTCTTCAACTTATAAAAAAAGAGGAGCTCTCATGGAGAAAGTTGGCTTTTGATTTTGGAGATTGGATTGGATTGAGCTTTGGAGATTGTTAGTTTGGCTAGATAAGCCATTTTGTCAAGATATATTGTGAATATTATCAGATCTATGCTTTCAGAATTCTTGGAGTGGAAGTGTGTGGGGAACGAAGGACAGTTGGAAGGGACCTTATGACATCAAGGCCATTGTTGTAATCTCTCTTTCACATTTAATATGATAGAGTAATATGATTCTTTCCTATAAATCTTGTTGTGTTTTATTGTATGATTCCTTGATCACATACATAGGTTTATATTGAGTTTATGCTATTACTATCACTTTGGTTGGTTGCGTTCTTTTGCAGGATCATCATTGTATGAATGTTGGAATGGAGCTAGGATGGTGATGGCGAGAGGAAGAAACATTTAAATGGTATGTCACCTATCCCTCTTTATTTAGTAAATTCAATATTTAAAACTTAAGGAAAGTGTCATGTTCTAGTGTGTTTTGTTCTAGATCTAGGTGGATCTAGGGAGAACAATTAGTGTTTGCACCTACCGATTTATCCAATAACAAAATTGGTGACTCCACTGGGGAAATAGATTGTTTCCTAGTTAGTCTAGTTTCCCTTTCTTTGATTGCTTGATTTCTGGTCTTTGAGTCTATGGGAGATCCATCCAGACTCTCTGGATCTGAAAGTTCACTTAGATTTTTTGTCCTTTTTCCAAAATCTCTTTGATTACAAATAGTCTCGCATTGTACTTGTCTGGAGCCTGTGAAAACCCTTGATTTTCACACCCCACTGTTTAAACCAGTGCGACCTGTTCACACCCTACCCGTGTCTAGACTCCGAAAATACCTGATTTTCGCACTGTACCCCACTACTAGGCTGCGAACTCATTTGTAATTTTTTTTTGGATTGGGTCTTGTTATCTTTTGATGCCTAGTTTTTCTTTGATCAACCAGATTGAACTTTTGGAGCCTATATTGATTTGTTTACAGTCTGCTTGACATTCTTTGAGTTCCTTTTAGTCATCTTTGCTTTGTTTGGTTTTGAAGGATTAGTCTCTTTCTTTAAGTGTCTTTCAATTACAAAGCACATGTTTTCTTTAGAATTGTTTAGGGAAAGATCAGATTTCTTCTGAATAGTTCGCTTTAAAAGAAAACTTTTAGTTTGGGTTTCTTTGTTTTAAGAAAGTTCATTATTGCTTTTAGTGAAATTTTTGAAACAAAAAGATTTAATTTATTGCTTTATATTAGATTGGGGGAATCCTTGCATTTGAAGTAGCGAAATTGCATGATTCTTGACATTTTTTGGTCTTAAATTCTGAAAAATTTCCCCCGTCATGGCCATGAATCGTGCATTGGTGTATAGTCTCTTTTTCTTATTTCTTGAGAATCTTTATATTGATGAGTTTAATAAATTTTTGGACGTTGTGCATCTGGGAATGATAAATGTTTTCTCTTGCTCGTAGCATAGCTTTCATCGAAATGAAAATATTGCATCTTCATCTCTTTTCATAAATTTCGAGTCGGTCAAAACACCATATTGTCCACGCCATTTTCCTCTTGAGTAACAACAACCATACAATAAAGTGCTATAAAAATTGATTAGAAATTTTTATGTTTTTCTGGTAGCAAACCTACATTAGATTATTCGTAGGGCTTTGGAATAGGTGTGAAATATAACTTTCCAAAGTTGCAAACAAACATAGTATCTTGTGATGAGTTAAATCCACTTACTACATTTTGTCCTAGGAAGCCCTTCTAACACAAGGGTCAATCACAAGGTCGCATTGAGACTGGCAGAGTTACTCACCCTGCTTTGTTGGTCTTGGTGTAGAGATTACGTGTATTATGGGGGTCGCTTGAGAGGTATACCCACCATGATGAGTGGAATCATTTCAAGTTGATTTCGAGCTAGATACCCTGTCCTTGCGCATAGATCGGATTGTCGACTGTTTCCCCAGGTCACTGTAGTGATTGGTAAACTTAGTGGCCTATCTCTTTAGGGTCTTTACACAAGGTGACTATGGAGGGGAAAGTCTTCACGGTACCTGGAATCAACGTTGGCCAAACTCACTCGGGCTCCTTGGAGGGTATACCCATGATTATGTGTGGGAGCTTGCACCAATGTGTAAGTTTGTTAAGTAGGTCGTCAACGTAAAATTTCCACTCGCTCTATCTCAACCCCTTCTTACTTTGTTCCCGCGACGTTGGATTTAACCACCAACTAGTGGGCTCATTGTGAGAAGGTTTTGTTTTCTTGTTTGCTTACTAGATTTTTAACATGTGTTGTTTGTTTTTCCTAGTGGACTCTAGATTGGATCTTTATAGTTATGGCGTCAGTTCCCAAAATGACCAATGAAGGAAATTATTTTCTAGGGGAACCTTTTGTTTTTCCTTCTTACGAAAACATTGGTCCTCCTCATATTGCTACTTTGAGCCTTCCAGGTCTCACAATTGGATTACTAGTATGGTTGTTTTCCACTCAGGTAATCCTGAATGCAGTTAGTTCTTCAGTCGCAAGCACTTCCCCCCAAGAGAATCAACCTCATGCTTATCCTTCACCTTCTTCACTAGTAAGGTCTTCTTCACCTTCTTCGCTTGCAAGGTCTCCTTCCATTTCATCTTCTTCATCGAGTGAAAGTTATGAATCTAGTAACCCAGTGAATAAGAAGAAGAAGAAAAGAAAGATTAAGAAGACGAAAGATAAACAAGGTCAAAACCTCCAACCACTGTCAAACATGTTGGAAAACAACCAGTTACTGTTAATCATGCTGGGAGTGTTGATGATGTCAAGATCACTCAAACAAGTTGTAAGTCCAAGTACCCTTGCAGGCTTTGTAAGGGTAGCCATCTTCTTAAGGATTTCCCTGGTCTATCCAAGGTTATAGAAGTATGTTCTACACACCCTGACCAACCCATGTTGTCAGCCTCTGAACAACATTATGATGACCTCTCATCAACTAATCATGATACCGTTAGGAAGAAGAAAAGTAGAGTCAAGTTCACATGTATGTTATGCAAAGGGAGTAATCTAACTCACCTTTGCCCTCGTATGAACAAAGCCTTGAAATTATTGGAAGACATGATTGTCTCATAGCCTCAACTTCCAGCTTCTTATCGTAAGTTTTCTCTCAACCGCCCTATAGTTGATGGAATGATCACTCTGGACCTATTGCCGGTCAATCCGATTGATCATGTCGTCAATATGGTCATGTCCTTAATTGAACCGGTTGAAAAAGTGGTTGATCCAATCCCATCTTCGGTCGATCCCACTCTCCCTTTAGAGAGTGTTAACAAAGTGGTTGATCCGATCCCATCCTCGGTCGATCCAACTCTCCCGTTAGAGAGTGAAACCCATGCGGTCGATCCATTTCCACCTGTCGACCCCATTCTCCCCTTGGAGAATGAAACCCAAGTGGTCGATTTGATCTCTCCATCAGTCGATCCTAATCTCCCGCTAGAGAGTAAACCCGATACTGCCCATGTTTTTCTTGTTGATACAGAATCTACCATGCCGGTGGGTATTCCTCCTTCTCTTGTGGAACCCCCTACAAGTAACGAGGCCTTCCATTTTGATTGGGGTGTGCTAACTAGACCTCGTCTTCCTTCTCACATTCCTTACCAGATTATAGTACAGGTTTTTTGGTCGAGATGTTCCTGAGACACTGGTAGATGAAGGTGCGTCCGTTAGTATTTTGTCCTCTTTTGCTTGGCAAACTTTGGGCTTTCCTCAGCTTGTGTCGGTTACACAGAATATGTTAGATTTTAACAGAGGAACTAGTCAAACTTTAGGGACCCTTCCTCAGTTTCCTATAACTTTGGGAGGGAAGAATGTCTTTATTGATGTCATGTTAGTCCAAGACCCCTTGGATTTCGCTTTACTCTTTGGGAGAGATTATGTCCATGCCATGAAAGCTATTGTGTCTACTCTTTTTTGTGTGATATCTTTCCCTCACAATGGACGAGTTGTGACTGTTGATCAACTTTCATTCATTCACCCTGACTGGATTGCCTCCCTAAATGGTTCTTATATGTAGACGGTATCACCCCCCCATAGGTAAATTATGTGGCGTTGTCTCCCATGGCTTCAACTTCTGATGACTTAGATCCAGTAGTTGAAATGGTGATCTCTTCGATAGGGTTGTTAGAGCCTGATATCTTTACTCCTATCGCAACCCTCGACATGGTGTCCTTCCAGAGTGTGTTTTTTCCTTCTAGTGAAGACCTCTTGGAAGCCATGTTCGAGTTTTATCCCTTGACATGGTGTCCTTCCATAGCATTTTCCTCTTGGAATCCATGATCAATACGGCTTCGAGGATATTTTTTGCATCTCTGAGACAACCTCGTTAAAAAATGAAACAAATGTCTTCGAGCATGATTTTCTGATTTCAAGCTCATTAAAAAAATGAAACCTGTTACGAGGATAGTTTTGCATCTCTGTGGAGACCTCATTAAAAAATGAAACAGAGGTTACGAGCATAGTTCTTGTTTCTGTGTCAAGATCGTTAAAAATGAAACAATGGTCTTAGGATTATACCTAAGAGTCATGAGCATAGTTCTTCTCATGTGTCAAGGTCGTTAAAAAATGAAACAACTTTCCCCTCTCTATTTGGGTCAAGTCCTACATATAGTATTTGAAGCTTCATTTCATTCTCCTTCACAGTTGGATGAAACGAATCTTGGGGAAGTTCAAGCATAGTTTTTACTTTGGTTCAAGTTTTTGTAAAAATGAAACCACCTACCTCAAGCATAGTTTTTCGTTGGTTAAAGCTTGTGTAAAGATGAAACCAGGTCCAAGCATAGTTTTATTTAGTTTTAAACTTGTGAAAAAATAAAATCTATCCCAAGCATAGTTTTGGTTCTGGTTTTAAGCTTGCGAAAAAATTAAAACAATCCTGAGCTTAGTCTTTGTTCTTTCTCATGCTCGTAAATACATGAGAATAAGTTACCGAGTTTAGTATTTGTTCTTTCTCATGCTCATAAATCAATGAGAATGTAACCGAGTATACTTTTATCACTTTTTCGGACTCATTAAAGTTATATGAAAAATGAACTCACTGGAGTTCCCTTTAAGCTCTTTTTAGACTCTCTAAACGTGAAAAGATTGCCAAGCGACCTTGTTCTTTTCACGCTCGTTAAAGTATTTGAAGAAAATGACTCTTGAGCGATAGTTTATCTCTTTTTCGGTTTCATTAGACTACTTTATGAAAAAGGAACCGAGAGAGTTCTCTTTAAGTGTTTTTCAGACTCTCTAAACATGAAAAACCCATGAGTTTTCTTTCTTTGGACACGTAAAACAAACATTGAAAGGCACATATGGGACCAAAGTTTTCTTTAAGTGTTTTTCAGACTCTATAAACATGAAAAACCCATGATTTTTCTTTCTTTGGACTCGTAAAACAAACATCAAAAGGCCCATATGGGACCGAACCACTCCTTCCTAGGGTTCGTTAAACATACTCCAAGGGACTTGTCTGAAGGATGAGATTACATTACAAACATATGTTATCCTCCTCAAGATTGTGTAAAAATAAAGAGGTACTCTCTAGAAATGGTGGGGGAAAAAATTGGGAAAAAAATATGTCTAAACCTGTATTCCATGGAAGAGTCTCTTTTGAGCATGACACCCTTTCACTCGCTTTGTGTCTAGGTTGGAAAACCTTCTTGTCTCTTGGTCATACTCCTTTATAATATTACAAATTGGTATGTGATCCCTATTGTTGAGTCAGTGTTTCCAAGACAATTGTTGTGTCGTCAATATGTTAAAAAAGATGTCCAACCCGAAAAGCCTTCTATTGCGTCAGCCATTTCTGTAGTCCTTAAGCCTTCTATTGCGTTAGCCATCCCTGAGTCAGTCCTAAATCACTTGTTACTCTGATCTACTTCAAATCTTATTACCCATTTCATGTAATTGATGTGGGATACATTAAGGCCCTCCTGTGATGAGTCTTTTCCTGTCAACTTCAACTCATTATCTAGGAATTAGACTTAGAAACCAATTGGTACCTTGGAACTTGCATGCCTCAATGGCAGGTTTCCTTGCTTTCGACAGTGGGTTTTCATTATTGACCTCTGATCGGAAGGTTCCGCCGAGTGTTCGACCTCAACTCATTGATTCACATTCGTTTGATTGTACTAGAGTACCTTGGGAGTCATTGACATTAATGGTGATTTCTCTCACACTTGTTAACGATATTCACTAATGACTGGTAATCAAGTGGTTTCTACCATGTTCGACTTCAACAATGTATTCACATGGTTAGATTCGTACTATAGAGTGGTGGAGATGAAGACCCTGAATATTTTCTCACGGATTCAGGTTGCATTGGAGTATATTCAGTTTGTACTGTTGCATAGATCCACATTGTATTTTTGGTGGCTATGTTCAGATTTGAGTCATAATGACATGGATCCACAATGTATGTTTGGTGTCCATGACCTGTCTTACTTGACATGGATCTTTGCATGTCGTCATTTATGCTTTGAATCATTTGTATTCTAAGTATGGGAATGGCTACCTCAGTGATGATATATTATTGTACTTTATTTCTTTGTTTGTTGGCAGGTTTCCGACCGACGTGTTCCTTGTTCCCTATACACACTTGACAAAGTATTTAAGCTATCACTTTGTTCTAACTTCATACTTTGGAGGGCTCTCTGTTACACATTATTTTCATCATCTCGATGATCATTAATGATGTAAACCTATCTGTTTCCTTCAGAGGGGTCAGTGGCCTGTTTTCCTGAAGAAAGAAGGGAGAAGAACTTTTCCTAAGAAAAGAAGTTGCATTTTCCTTTGTAAAAAACCTATTAAAGAGGATTTTCGCATGTTGCACTATAGCTAGGGTGAAAAAATGCCTGATTTTTGTAGGCTGCACCATAGCTAGGTTGCAAAGTGTTCGCAGGTTTCTATATAGGCAGGGTGAAAAAATGCTCATATGTGGGAAAACGAGCATCTTCTTGATGCTTCTAGAAGGAGAAACGTCCATGGTGAGGTGGCATCCGAATGGTTTGGATCTCACTCGCTTTCATGATTTAGTGGGATCATCCTAACCTCCTCACATTGTCCTCTTCAACTTATAAAAATAGAGGAGATCTCATGGAGAAAGTTGGCTTTTGATTTTGGAGCTTGGATTGAATTGAGCTTTGGAGATTGTTAATTTGGATAGATAAGCCATTTTATCAAGATAGATTGTGAATATTATTAGATCTATGCTCTCAGAATTCTTGAAGTGGAAGTGTGTGGGGAACGAAGGACAGTTGGAAGGGACCTTACAACATCAAGGCCATGGTTGTAATATCTCTTTCACATTTAATATGATACAGTAATATGATTCTTTCCTATAAAGCTTGTGTTTTATTGTATGATTCCTTGATCACATACATAGGTTTATATTGAGTTTATGCTATTACTATCACTTTGGTTGGTTGCATTCTTTTGTAGGATCATCATTGTATGAGTGTTGGAATGGAGATAGGATGGCGATGGAGAGAGGAAGCAATGTTTAAACGGTATGTCTCCTATCCCTCTTTACTTAGTAAATTCAATATTTAAAACTTAAGGAAAGCGTCGTGTTCTGGTGTGTTTTGTTCTAGATCTAGGTGGATCTAGGGAGATCAGTTAGTGTCCGCACCTACCGATTTATCCAATAACAACCACTCTCCCGATGCTATGAATATGGGCGATGCTGTTGCCGCGACAGGGTGGGGGGAGGACCATTGAGGCCTTCGATGACAAGTTTTTTGACTAGTGGTCTCAACAGATTCTGACGATAGAGGACTACCCCTATGTCGGGATGAACTTCTCTAGGGACCCTAACATGGCCGTACCTCCTAGAGTAGAGAGAGGAGAGTTAGGTATGCTTGTTTTTTCAAAGTTATTTAATTTTTATTTATTTTTTATATATGTCATTATTTTTTGTACGAGAGTATCTAACAAGTATGTATCTGTTATGTGAAGATGTGGGACCAGTGCATCCAATAGATTTCATGAGGAACAAGAGACATCCTTGACCAGAGGAAAGACCAACAATAGTAGGGGGTCCTCCAACCGGAGAGGTTGATAGAGTTTTTAGACAGGTGGAGCGTAACCTTACCACGCTCACTCGCATAGTCCCAATGGAAGAGATTGAGGATGTTCCACCATCGATGCAACCTCATGTAGTTGGGATGCCACAGACCTGGGTCTAGCTCTTTTGGCGTTTGGAAAATGTCATTTTTCACTATGGCAGGGCCAACAGGCCCTGCCCTTAGCTAGGCTAGGCTACTTACGTGCCAAGAGAACTTTTTGTATATTTTTGAGGGAATAAGTCCCATGACTCTTACTGGACCTATTTTTGAGGTGCTTGCGCCCACCCATGTACTCTGATATTTTTGACATATATATGGATATTTTTCATCTTTTTTATGTCTTATGGATTACATCTGTTAGTGCAAATTCTTGCAAGATGGTGTTTTCTTCTGGTTTCAGGCCCCTGGTGTAAATGCATAGAAGAGGGGTTTGAAAACTAGTCGAGTGTGTTTTATTCAAAGGCCGCAACCATGAGCGTCGAGCGCAGCCCACAGAAGAATCCCATTTTGGGCTTAAAATAAAGCGAGCGGGCACTTTGTCTTTCAACGATGAGGATCCACAGATGGGGTAGATTGACGACCATCAGGTAAGTTTGGGTCGCAGAGTTGCACGTGGTAAAGCGCTTGAGCTCATATCCTATGGCCAAACTCACAAAATGATCAAGCCATTTCAGTATTTCAGCTACCGGGACTTCAACATACAAGGGTCTCTCCTCCTTGCATCAAGTATCCCCAGTGCATGAAATCTCGAAAGAACCAGGATTGTTGATTGAGAAGTGATCTAGGTCGTCCATCCAATGGGAAACGTGGCACGTGATCAAGCCATTTTGGCTACCGGGACTTCGAGAGAATAGGGGGTCTCCTCCTTCCACTTCATTTCAGAACCCTGAAGCCCGAAACATCGAAAGGGTCCAGGCCAGAGGCGATCCCACATTTGAGAAGTGATCTAGGCCATCCATCCAATGGGACACTTGGTGTGTGATCAAGCCATTTCGGCTACCGAGACTTCGAGAGAATAGAGGGTCTCATCCTTCCACTGCATTTCAGAACCTCGAAGCCCAAAACACCGAAAGGGTCCAGGCCAGAGGTGGTCCCACATTTGAGAAGTGATCTAGGTCATCCATCCAATAGGACACGTGGAGCATGATCAAGCCATTTCAGCTACTGGGACTTCGAGAGAACATAGGGTCTCCTCCTTCCACTGCATTTTAGAATCGTTGGAACGTGAAATCCTGAAAGCGACTTTGAAGATAGGCACAGGGTCACAGCCCATGGTCACTTGGGGTGATAGAAAGAACTGTGCAAAGGGCCAAAGCGCTGGGTTTAGCTACAGAAGGGATCGCTGTGTTCTCCAGGTACCAGTTCAACTTGACCTCGACTTTGGTCCTTGCCAAAAATAAATGAAGGTAGGGGAAGGTAGTTGAAACCTTGAATCACTCATTAAATGCAAAGCATGAAGGATCTAACAGGCAGTCTGCCCGAGATAGTCTTGTATGCTGGTTTTTTCAAAGAAGCCATGCCGAGTCCTCGTCTGACCAGAGGAGTCTGCACATGCTATTTTAGCCTTTAATGTTTCAGCTACCCCCCGTGCAAAGGCCATGCAAGGTTAAGGTGATGTCTGACAAAGGAGTTCAGGCCAGATTTGATCGAAGAGACACCACGCCCTAGAAGTTCTAAGACACCTCTATTGGGTGAATTTTTAGGAGTATATTTACTCAGTTTTTTATATTTTGTAAGTATCGATGGCAGAGCACAACTCTCGATTGTAAATCTTTAATTTAGCCTCTGGTTCTCTGGTTATAGAGGAACATTTGAGACTTCTTTCTTAATGGAAACCAACTTCTTCTTTTCCTTTTCCCTCTGAATCTGAAATCCCGGGCATGGATGATCCAGTCGGGTGTTGCATAGCTATATAATGTAGGTTTGATTATAGCAGTTCTGCAATCTTTTTAGGTTCATTTTGAAGTTTATTCGGCTCTGAGAGGATCTCGTATCCGAGACTTTTCTTCTTTTGTAAATACTGTTGGAAGACTGGATGTCCATAGCAGACTTTATTTCCCCTCTCTTTCCCTCCACTTACTCACCACTATCATTATTACTGGCTTAAGTTAGGTCAAGACCTCATATGTCACTGTTGTTCCAACCCAGTTTTCTGAGTTAGAACGATATGGCTTTGAGTTTCTTTCCATTTGATCAACCTTTATAAACAAATCATGACATAAAATTGATGGGTGTTGGGCTCTGCTCCTACTGCAATCGAGGAGTGACTTCTGATTTCAACATTTCTGGCGCTGTTGTCGGGGATGAAGTTGCAAATTTTCCCCGAGATTGAACGACATTGAGCCTCTGATTCTGAAGGTGCATCAGGCATCAGAGCCTTTGAATATTTCTATTATGCACTTGATGACTCCATTGTGATGACTCCACTGTGGTGAACCTGTCGTTTTAACTGTGGCTTTTAGAGGTAGAGACACGCAGTCCCATCCACAACTGCCTCTAGCTATGCCTGAAGCTGAGCCGCAGGCGAGTTTCAAAATAGGAAAGCCCCCCCAAGGAGAAACTTCCACCACTGAACCAGGTAATTTGCAGTCTCCTTATGTTGAAACTCCTTTTTCTTCTCCTCATCTTCACGACAAACCCTTTTCTGAAGCCTTGCGTTTCCTGAATTTCGTAAGTGTTCCTGTCGAGTTTTCTCCTCCTGGTTTTGGACTAGATGGAGAAAACCTTTTCACTTCCCTCTCACCTGTAAGCCTATTTCCAGTATCCCCTGTTCAAGCTCCTTCCCCTATGACTTCTCCTCCACCTAATATTCCTATGGCAGGAGCAAATCCCCCCATGACCAGAATGGAGGCTATTATTTCCACCAGGTATTCTCCCCTTCTACTACCTCAGCCTCTCAACACCCTTCCAGTAGATGGCTACCTCAAGCAACTACCCAAGTTTACGGGCGAGGGGGACATAACTGCAGAAGAATACCTTGAAGCCTTTTACAGTTTTACAGACAATCATGTCATCATGCATGAATATGTGTGGATGAGGATTTTCATCCATAGCCTTAAGGGTGAGGCTAGAAAATGGTTTAGGGATCTGCCTCCTGGATCTATTAATGGGATTAAGGCTTTGGATAATTCCTTTTTGAGAAAATGGGGAGACAAAAAAGACTTCATGTATTACATGACAAAGTTTGGATCTTTGAAGAGAAAAGAAGGAGAGTTTGTTTATGACTTCTCCAAAAGATTTAACAAAATGTACAATAAAATACCCACTGAGATTAAGCCCTCAGAAGCCTCTGCGAAGATCACTTATGCTAGTGCTTTTGATCCCGATTTTTGCCTCCTGTTGAGGGAAAGGAGAGCCACCAATCTGGCTGACATAGAAGATATGACCATAGAAGTAGAGTCTAATATATTGGTTGTTGACCGACTTAGGAGTAAGGCTGACAAAGACATACAAAGGAGGAGAGTTGAAGCCTCCTCATCCCATTCCTCCCCCCTTCCCCCTCAGACGGATGAGGTAACCAAAGTGTTGAAATCTCTTTCTGCTAGGATGGAAAGGTGGGAGTTAGAGGGGAAGCCCATGTACATAAATCCCCAAAATACTGATAATAGAGGTTTTAGGAGGCCTGGTAACAATGTGCCATAGGTCTCCCTAAGGGAACAAAGGAGCAGATACAGAGATGATTAGAGGATTCATACCCCTCTCCAAAGCAACATGGTTGATCATGAGGAAGGAGAGGAGATAGAAGAACTCGACCCTAAAATTCACTGCATTGAAGACACCTCCCCTTTTCCCCATTCGACTCAATATGCATATGAAGAGTGCCTTATGAATGTCCAAATCAATGAGTTTGGTAAAGGGGAGAAGACCAACAATGCCCATAACAGATACCATCTCAGTTAAAAGAGGAAAGATGATACATTTGACAGCTAGGATAAGCCCCTCATAGTAGAAGGGCTTGCTAAAGCTGCAGCGATAACTACTAAAGAAAAGAAAACTCAGAATACTTCGTCAACAACCAAAGAACTTGTCTCCGAGGTAAGGGAAACTCCTAAGCCCCTCTCCTCTTTTAGTTTTGAGCATGAGATTCAGAAGATCAGAATTCCTGTACCCCTCTCAGAACTAGTTAAAAATGAAGATTTCAAAAGGTCCCTCTCTAAGCTGCTACAATCCGAGCCCCCCCAGCCTTCCACAAACTCAATAAATATTCAAGATGAAAATCCAGCAGTTGTACTAGGTCCCATGGTAGAAGACATAGATGATTCATCCCCTCCCTTCTACACATCCCTGAACATACATGATAAGGTGCTGCATAATTGCCTCATGGATTCAGGAGCTTCCCACAACCTTATGCCCAAAATAGTCATGGAAGAATTGGGACTGGAGGTGACAAAGTCTTACCATGACTTGTACTCTTTTGATTCAAGGAGGGTGCAATGCCTTGGGATCATCAAATACTTGGTTGTCTCTTTTTTTTAGTTTCCAATGAAAATTATGGTCATGGACATTGTAGTAGTCGATGTTCCCCCCAAGTTTGTCATGTTGTTGTCATGATCTTGGATTAAAAAGATTGGAGGAACATTACAAATGGATCTCACATATGATACCATTCCAGTATTTGGAGGGGAACATGGGAGGTTGTACAGAGAATCCCAACTGGACTACATTGTTAGTGATGAGGAAAATCCCACCAATCACCCTATCTTTGCACTAGACACTGATTTGGGATCTAGTTTGTTGCAGCTCACTGTTGCTCCCAAAGCCCCTTTTAAAATCAGAAGGCAACCCCCTTTTAATCATGAGATTCCCCCTCCAACCACCTATGTTTGGAAGATTTTTTTCGATGGGGCTTCTTCTAGTGAAGGCACTGGCACTGGAGTGGTGTTGGTGTCACCTTGTCAGGAAACCATGTCCCTGTCATACAAGCTAGAATTTGAAGCCACCAATAATGTGGCGGAATACGAAGCTATGGATCTGGGTTTAAGGGATGCAAAGGAGATGGGGATAGAGGAGATAGCAGTGTTCGAAGATGATGAGGTGATTATTCAGCAAGTCAGAAACGCTTATCGGGCCAAGCATCCTCAACTCAGGAGCTACATAAATGAGGTGTGGGACTTGATTGAAAATATCTTCTCCGCTTTCAACATCTCTTTTATTCCAAGGGAGAAAAATTCTTTGGCTGATTCCTTAGTATTTTCGGTGAGTCTGTTCAGGATCCCTCTACCGCCAAAGAGAAAATATGATGTTGAGATAAAATATAGGCCAGCTGTAATAGACAATGTCAGACATTGGAAGGTATTTGAAGACGATCTTGAAATCAAGAATTTTCTGCAGGCTGTCGACGAATTTTCTGCGTTGCACATTGATTAGGACCCTAACCTTGAAGGTCACCCCTGCCCTGAGGTATTTTTAAATAAAATTGCTAATCACCATATTATTCAGCTTCCTAACAATCACATTCCGAAGGGATTAGTCCCTTTAGAAAGATTGTTCGATGGTAATGATGTGGCAGTAAAGGGTGAAGTTTCGAATGAAGATGCCGATTCAGATGAGTGCAACATTGGCACACATGAGGAGCCTAAGTTTGTCAAGCTGTCGAGCAGTTTGACCAGAGAACAGAGGGCCGAATATACTAAGCTATTAAGAGAATTTGCTGATGTGTTCGCATGGGCTTATGAAGACCTCAAGACATATGACACGTCTTTCATTAAACACAAGATCCCACTGAAGGAGGAGGCTAAACCATTTAGGAAGAAGTTAAGATAGATAAATCCCATGTTTCTTCTTGTCATGGAGAGAGAAGTAAAGAAATTGTTAGATGCCCAAATCATTGTTCCCTTGAGATATTCTGAGTGGGTGGCCAATTTGGTCCCGATGAGGAAGAAAAGTGGGGAAATCAGGCTTTGTGTTGACTTCAGAAACCTCAACAAGAGCTCAAATAAAGACAACTATCCCTTGCCCAACATGGAACACATATTGCAGAGGGTAACTAGTGCATCTAGGATATCCATGGTTGATGGCTTCTCTGGGTATAATGAGATATCAGTCATGCCCAAGGACAGAGAGAAGATGACGTTCACAACTCCCTGGGGGACATTCACGTATGCCAAGATGCCGTTTGGACTTATGAACGTAGGAGCAACTTTTCAACGAGCTATGGATATGGCCTTCTTATGAGAGAAAGACCAGTTCGTGGTGATATATCTGGATGACATCAAAGTCTTTTCCAGGTCTGATATGGAGCACTGCTGTCACCTAAGGAAGGTTTTCCTGAAATGCCAGAAGTTTGGCCTTTCTTTAAATCCCAAGAAGTCCATTTTTTCTATGAAGGAGGGGAAGTTGTTAGGCCATATAGTATCAGCAGAGGGAGTGAGGATTGATCCCAACAGGGTAGAGGCAATACAGACCCTGTCACTTCACATATCTATAAAGCAAGTTTTTGCCTTTTTGGGGAAGATTAATTTTTTGAGGAGATTTGTCTCAAATTTTGCTGAGTTGGTGAAACACATCACAACCATGCTCAGGAAAGGAAATGAAGTAAAATGGATTTCCAAGCCTAGGCAATATTTCATCCAAATAAAAAGGGCGTTGATTGAGGCACATGTGCTGATCAGTCCTAACTATTCCAAGGATTTTCTAATTTTTTTGTTCACTTCTTTTGATACAGTAGCAACGGTCTTGTTGCAGAAAAATGAGGAAGGTCGAGAGAAACCCATTTCCTTTTCCAGCAAGGCATTAAGAGATGCAAAGATCAGGTACGAAATCATGGAAAAACAAGATTATGACTTAGTGAAGGCTCTCAAATCTTTCAGAGTCTTTGTATTTCACTCAAAAGTGACTGTGTATGTTCCTTCAACATCCGTGAAAGATATCCTTATACAACCTGACATAGATGGAAGAAGAGGTAAATGGATCACCAAGATTTTGGAGTTTGACCTAGAGATAAATCCCACCAAGTTGGTTAAAGGGAAAGGTTTATCCAAGTTGTTGGATAAATCCAATTGCAGGGCCTTGGGGGTTAGCTTCATAAATACTTACTTAGAAAATTAGCCAGCTGAGTCATCCAACAAAATCTCTCACGACGGCTCATCACTAGCAGAATGCACTTGGTATCGAGACATTTTGTACTTTTTGCAAGAGATGAAGCCTCATGATGGAATGGGAAAGAGTAAGGCAATATATTTAAAGCTCAAGACGATAAGGTATTGCCTCATTGACCAAGTCTTGTACTGGAGAGACCCCCTAGGGGTGTTGCTGAGGTGTCTGAGCCCACAGGAAGCCCATAAAGTTATGTTCGAGTTCCATGGCAACCTTTGTGGATGGAATCATTTTTGGAAGACCACAAATCACAAAATTATTAGGGCTGGGAACTACTGGCCCACCTTGTTCACTGATGTCTGCAGAGAATTTAGAGCTTGTAGCAAATGCCAAAGGTTCTCAGGAAAGCAACAACTCAACTCACTTCCACTAAAGCCTGCGGTAGCTTTAGTACCTTTTCAACAGTGGGGGTTGGACTTCATTGGGGAGATTCATCCTCATTCAAGTGGCTAGCATAGATGGATCCTGACTGCGCCAGACTATTTCATTAAGTGGATAGAAGCAACCCCCACCAGGAGTGCTTCTCACAAGGTTATTATCAGCTTCATGGAGGATATCATAGCCAGATTTGGTTGTCCCAAAACAATTGTCACTGGAAATGGTCTAGCAGAATCTTCCAATAAAATCCTAATCAAGATCATCAAAAAATTATTGGAAGACAATAAGAGGGCTTGGGATTCAAAGCTCAAATTTGCTCTATGGGCCGATCAAGTGACAATGAAAAAGTCCCTGGGCACCTCACCTTTTCAACTGGTTTATGGGACGGAGGCTATTTTTCCCACTCAACTCATGTTACCTGTAGAAAAATTCTTCCAGGATCTTGAAGGAGAACCATATCATATGGTCAGAAGGATTCATGAAATAGTGGAGGTGCAACAGATTAGTGAACAGGTGATGGACGTGGCCCATAGTCATCAGCAAAAGGTCAAGCAGGCTTTTGACAGGAAGGTCACAAAGAAGGAATTCAAGCTCGAGGATTTGGTGCTTAAGTGGGATGCACCCAGGTAGGATAGGGGAAAACACAACAAGTTTGACACCCTCTGGATCGGGCCCTTCAGGATCACTGAAGTATTCTCAGATAACACTTATAGGTTGCAGGATTTGGATGGTGGGGAAGTCTTTAATGGCCTAGTAAATGGGCATTTTCTGAAAAGATGTTTTGTTTGAGCTGTAGGCGGCTCCTCATTTTGTAAATATTGTCCTTTTAGTTGTTTACTTATTTATTTTTGGATTAATAGATGAATCCATAGCCCAACAACAAGGCACTGAATTTGCAAATGAGTTGTTAGAGCATCGCAGGGATGAATCTATCCCCCATGGAGCCTAATGTTAGTGCAAATTCTTGCAAGATGGTGTTTTCTTGTAGTTTTGGGCCCCTGGTGTAAATGGATAGAAGTGGGGTTTGAAAACCAGTCAAGTGTGTTTTAATCAAAGGCTGCAGCCATGAGTGTCGAGCGCAACCCATAGAAGAAGCCCATTTCGGGCTTAAAATCAAGCGAGCGGGAACTTTGTCTTTCAACGACGAGGATCCACAGATGGGGCAGATCGACGACCATTGGGTAAGTTTGGGTCACAGAGTTGCACGTGGTCAAGCGCTTGAGCTCATCTCCTGTGGCCAAACTCATGAAACAATCAAGCCATTTCGGTATTTCGGCTGTCGAGACTTCAACATATAAGGGTCTCTCCTCCTTGCATCATGTATCCTCGGTGCACAAAATCCCGAAAGATCTAAGACCGTTGATTGAGAAGTGATCTAGGCCATCCATCCAATGGGACACGTGGCACATGATCAAGCCATTTCAACTACCGGGACTTCGAGAGAATAGAGGGTCTCCTCCTTCCACTGCATTTAAGAACCCCAAAGCCCAAAACACTGAAAGGGTCTAGGCCAGAGGCGGTCCCACATTTGAGAAGTGATCTAGGCCGTCCATCCAATGGGACACGTGGTGCGCAATAAATCCATTTCAGCTACCAGGACTTTGAGAGAACAAAGAGTCTCCTCCTTCCACTGCATTTCCAAACCCCAAAGTTCGAAATGCTGAAAGGGTCCATGTGAGAGGCGGTCCCACATTTGAGAAGTGATCTAGACCATCCATCCAATGGGACACGTGGCACGCGATCAAGCCATTTTGGCTACTGGGACTTCGAGAGAACAGAGGTTCTCCTCCTTCCACTGCATTTCAGAATCACCGAAATGCGAAATCCCAAAAGCGCCTTTGAAGATAGGCACAGGGTCATAGCCCATGGTCACTTGGGGTGATAGAAAGAACTATGCAAAGGGCCAAAGCGTTGGGTTTAGCTGCAGAAGGGATCGCTGCATTTTCCAGGTACCATTTCAACTCAGCCTCGACCTTGGTCCCTGATAAAAATAAATGAAGGTGGGGGAAGGTAGTTGAAACCTCGGCTCACTCATTAAATGCAAAGCATGAAGGATCCGACAGGCAGTCTGCCCGAGATAGTCCTGTATGCTGTGTTTTTTCAAAGAAGCCATGCTGAGTCCTCGTCTGACCAGAGGAGTTTGCACACGCTGTTTTAGCCTTTAATGTTTCATCTACCCCCCCTGCAAAGGCCATGCAAAGTTAAGGTGACGTCTGATGAAGGAGTTCAGGCCAGATTTGACTGAAGAGACGCCATGCCCTAGAAGTTCTAAGATGCCTCTATTGGGTGAATTTTTAGGAGTATATTTACTTAGTTTTTTGTATTTTGTAAGTATCGATGGTAGAGCACAACTCCTGATTGTAAATCTTTAATTTAGCCTTTGGTTCTCTGGTTATAGAGGAACATTTGAGACTTCTTGCTTAATGGAAGCAAACTTCTTCTTTTCCTTTTCCCTCTGAATCTGAAAGCCCAGGCATGGATGATCCAGTCAGGTGTTGCATAACTATATAATGTAGGTTTGATTATAGTAGTTCTGCAATCTTTTTAGGTTCATTTTGAAGATTATTCGGCTCTGAGACGATCTCATATCCGAGACTTTTCCTCTTTTGTAAAGACTGCTGGAAGACTGGATGTCCAAAGAAGACTTTATCTCCCCCCTCTTTCCCTCCACTTACTCACCACTATCATTATTACTGGTTTAAGTTAGGTCAAGACCTCATATGTCATTGTTGTTCCAGCCCAGTTTTCTGAGTTAGAACGATATGGTTTTGAGTTTCTTTCCATTTGATCAACCTTTATAAACAAATCATGACATAAAATTGATGGGTGTCAGGCTTTGCTCCTGCTGCAATCCAGGAGTGACTTCCGATTCCAACAACATCTATTTTAAAAATGTATTTACATGTGCATGTGTGTACTTTTTCTTACATGTGTGCAAAATGACAATCTAATATATGATTAGCTAGAGTATCTGTGATTTGATTAAATCTCCTATGAACATGGATATCCATAATGTAATCAAAGCTTCGTTGTAATATATGTACCCTAAGGAATTGTCGGTGTAGATTCAGATCGTGAATGCGGTAAACCCTATTTAACTGGGACACAACTCGCTGAGCATCTAAGTAGACTCAAAGGTGAGAGATACCATGCGAAAAAGCGTCACAAAGCAACTCTAGAACTGTGTTGTATTCGACAACATTGTTTGTGGTGTCACCTAATCAGATACCTCCTGAAGATAGAAACTGGCCCTGAGGTGTGAAAATCACCTAGGCTGCGGAAGAAAGCCTCCGAGTGTGCCGGCTAGCGCCATTGACAAACCCAATGAACACCTCCGCTTCACTTGACATCTTCCACAGTGAAAAAGATGATATAAAAAATGACATGTCCATAAAACAAAAAGACAAAAACTAAAAGAACAATGTACAAGAACTATACATATGTTACAAGAGGTCACCCAAGGCGACCCACCTATGAGTAATACTTCTTGAGGTAAAGCCTATTTCTAGGCTTCGCCAAAGAATTTCCCTCAAAGTATACTAGATGATAAGCACCCTTCTTTAGAACCTCCTTCACGATGAAAGGTCTGAAGCACGTGGGTTTGAACTTGCCTGCCCCCAGGGGGTCCTTATCTTGGTCATAGACTAGGACAAGCTTGCCTTTAGAGAAAATTCGAGGATGAATAGACCGATCATACTGAAACTTGACTTTATGTTTGTGAGTCTCGTTAGCCAAGGCTGCATCTCGATGCTTCTCATTGAGCTGGTCAATATATAATAAATGCTCTTCAAGCAGTGAAGTGTCTGGAAATAACTGTACTACTAAATTTAGAGAGGGGATCTGGCACACTATAGGAAAGACTACTTCCAGCCCATAAATGAATTGAAAAGGTGAGAAAACAGTTGCAGTATTAACAGATGTTTGGTAGGCCCATAATGTCAAGTACAACATCAAAGGCCAATTTGACCTAGCCGAATTGATCGTTCGCTATAAAATAGTCTTCAAGGATTTATTCACAGATTCCACCTAACCATTCACTTGTGGGTAGTAGGGTGATGAATGTTCTTGCCTCAACCCAAGATTTTATGTTAACTCAAACATCATTTTGTTCTAAAAGTGACTGCCATGGTCAGTGACAATCTCTCTCAGGATGCCAGACCTTTCTATTATCTGGTTAAACAAAAAGAGAGTTGCAGTATTGCCATCATCTTTAAATGTTGGCATAGCTTTGAGCCACTTCGTGAAGTAGTCTACCACTACAATGATATAATGGTTCCCCCTTGTGGAAGGAGGGTTGCATGTAGCGTAATCAATCCACCACTTGGTGAAGGGACCAACTGTGATGACGGGAAACATGGGAGCGAGGTGTGCCCTCATATTCTGAGAGAAGATCTAACATGGGCGGCACTTCTTGATTGATTCAACACAATATTTGATTAATGTCGGACAAAAGTAACTGGCACGTAGAATCTTTTGGGTTGTTGCCAACCTAGACAAATGACCGCCACATGCTCCAGTGTGGAAATCGTTAAGCACGATTTTCGCCTCTTCATGGTCGAGACACAGGTGAAGGATGCAATCTACACCTCGACTTACAGAGTGTCCTTGAGTATGAGATAGTTTTTGACCTGATGACATATACGACGATGCTCATCCTAAGAAGCAAAGGTAGGAAACTTCAAAGTCTGGATATAGACTAGTATATCTCTGTACCAAGGTTCTAAAGACACGATCAGAAACATGTCTTCTTTGATGGGTGACTGTTCGGGTATAACATCACCTGATTCGACCGAAAGTTCCGAAATGAGTTTCGCAAAGGCCAACGACTTTTTGGATTTCACCGAAATAATATCCAAGTCGAATTCCTGGAGGATAACTATCCATCTACTGATATTTCTGCCAATTACATGTCGTGTCAACATGTATTGAAATAGATTCACAATGAAAATGATGGTGGTCTTGTGAAACAAAATGTAATGAAGGAACCGTTGGACAACATGAACTGCTGCCAATACAATTTTTTCAATGTGGAAATAATTGAGTTCCGGTCCAACCAAGCCTCAGCTCAGGTAATAAATCACATATTCTGAGAGTTAATCATCCTCCTGAACCAAGACCATACAGATGGTCAACGCCACAGTGGCCAAGTACAATAAGAAATATTTATTATAATTGGGTGGCTGAAGTAGAGGGGTAGATGTGAGGGTGCATTTCAATGCTTCGAAAGAGCATTGAGCGGCTTCATCCCAATGAAAAGGAGCATCCTTCTTCAATAAACGCATGAAAACCTTTGTGATCTCGGCATAGTTTGTGATGTAACACCGTAAAAAGTTCGCTTTTGCCTGTAGACTCTGAAGCTGGGGGATTGTTCACGGGGGAGGCAACTGAACTATTGCCTCAAACTTTAGAGGATCGACCATGATCCATGTTGTTGAAACAATGAAACCAAGCAAACGACCCGATGTGACACAAAAACTTCATTTGTTTGGATTCAAGCGAATCCGCTAGTAGCGACATCGCTCAAAGATAAGTCAGAGGTGTGCAAGATGATCATCTCTTTTGCGAGATTGTGACACTAAATCATTGAGATAAGCCTCGACTATGTGTTTGAGGTCTTGGAAACCAAAAGACATGGCCTGCTGAAACGTAGCTTCAACATTTTTCAGACCAAAAGGCATCTTCCGATAAGCGAATGTACCCCAAAAACATATGAAAGTGGTTTTGTGTTGGTCTTCGGGATTGATCTCTATCTGATTGTATTCCAAAAAACCATCCATGAAAGAAAAGGCTTCACAACATGCACATTCATCGACTATCTAGTCAATAAATGGCATGGGGAAATTGTCTTTTGGACATGCCTTGTTCAAATCATGGATGTCCGTACATACGCGAATCATACCCTGTTTTTTATTGACTGGAATGGGATTGACACCCATTGAGTGAATTGGACGGGGTAGATGAAACCAGCTTGGAGTAGTTTCTCTACTTCAGCCTTAATAGCTGATTCTTTCCTAGGATTAACTGGATGAAGCTTCTTCCGGACTGGCTTAGCATCATGATATATTGTGATTTCATGTTTGATGATTCTTTGATCTATGCCTGGCATTTCCTCATAATACCAGGCAAACACATTGCAAAATTCCTTAAATAAATCTGTGTAGATTTGAATCTCCTCGGGGGAGCAGTCGACTCCGGCGAAGATATTCTCCATGACACCATGCATTCTAGAGATATCGATAGGTATCGTTTGAGCAATGTTTGCCATATTTACTTCAACATAAAAAATGTGCATAGCCAAAGAATTGATAGGACAAGCCTTATCTCCAGTCATAGTCAGAGTGAATTCACCTGCTTTAATTCTTCTTAACTCTGGGAGGAAGTAAGATCGGCGATGAAGATCATCCCAGGGTATGTCCAAACTAGTCATTACCTCAATAATCACCTCGTTTGAGGGAAATACTAAGTCTAAAGAATCAATATTGGCAAAGGAACCTTAAGCCCATGTAGGCTCAAAAACCGGATCCAACTTCTTTGCAGGAGTCAGATCAAGGTCGACGGAAGATTGTTGAACTATAGAGTACACAAATTCTTCCACAGACAAAGGCATGGCCAGCCCATGGTGCCTTGTCCCTTCCATCATGGCTGATGGGGAAGGAAGAGTCCATGGATCATTAAAGTAAGTCATGCGAAACGACGAGATTTGAAATATTTTGTCCCTAAGCTGGTTGGGGACAACCGAAATGTAATGGATATTGATGGATGGAGGTGGGTAATCGAAATTACCCATCAAAGGTGGGCACAAACCAACCCCTACATTGACGATGCTGGGTTGAGGGTTATCAATCATTGGGACCGTGGATACCCCTGATGAAGTATCAGGACAAGAGAAGGATAACTGATCAATGGTCACGATTCATCCCTCGTGTGGATAAGACAAGACCCAAAAAAATGTCACGACCACTGCTTGCATGGCGTAGGTCCAACTCCATCCTAACAAGAGATTGTAGCCGAGAGATGCATCAACCACTTGAAATTTAACGCACATGGTCTTCCCTTCTAAATGCATGGGAAAATAGGGGATGATTCCATGTGGTCGAAATGAACAATCATCGAAAGCGATAAGAAGAGTAGGTGACATAGACAAAACGGGTTGGCCAATGGCCTTCCAACATTCCAAATACATCACACATGTCGACGTGCCCTCATCAACCACCGTGCGGAAAATGTTCCGAGTAAAAGTTTTGGTGGTGTAAGCCACTACTATCTGAAATGCTACGTGGTAAGGAAGACAAGGTTTTAAGTCGGTTGTATCAAGCATGATCATTCCTAGATTAAAATTTTTAGCAGATCCTAAGGTAGCTAAGAGAGGCTTTCTCTAGGAAGGGTATCTTTGGAGGACTTCCAAAGTTGACATCGCACAAGGGGTTTGTGACAAATCCTCCACCATAGAGTAGTTCTGGGTGGCCCTTGCATTTGAGTTGTTAGAATCTTTCTTGAATGAACCTTTGGGGATGCGTATCATTGTTTTGCCCAACATATTCTCAATCTAGAGAGGAAGAGATGGGTTTTCATATTCTTTACCCTTCTCAGGGGTGTTTGGCATTCCGTAGTCACGTGTCCTAGTCATTATGTCAACGCTACCTTTCATCATGTACACATTCGTGGATGAAGGATTACTTGAAGACAAAGGGGGTTCCTGACCGGCCCCTTCCGTGCTTGAAGAGGCTTGAGATAAATTTTTCCCATGCAGAAATGGATTTGTTAACACAACAGGTGGCTTCTTTGCCAATAACTTCTGGGCCTTCGCAAGACGAGGGAAATGGTGAGTCAGATGGTCTTCCTTGAAAATATTACAAGGATACTTTGACTTTTTATTTTCACTGTTTCCCTCGCCAACATTATTGGTAGGTTTCTTATCCCCCTTACCCTTCTTTCATTGTTTCTTCTTTCCATCAGGATGCTAGGTGGCCTTCGGGTTTGTCAATTGCACACTATGTACATCCGACATTTGAGTAGGGGGAGCAGTCGAACCAATGGTCTGGCTGGCCACTGTCTGCTATATTGACAATTGCTGTAATTGATTTGACAACTGATCAATGGGCTTCATTTGTGTCAAACCTACAATACCATCGACATGTGGTCTATATCTCTGTCTGGTCTTGTCAAGTATCGACCATGGTGCATTTGGAAAAAAATTGTAAAGTAAACCAGACCGAGAGTAAATCAATTCTAACTGTTGGGCTCTCATTATCATTTCTTCCTCTGAAAAGACCCCTTATGTTGCGACATCTTTAGATAAGTGAGGTAGCAAAGACTTAAGGAACCACTCTAGTAGGAATGCTGGTGGGAAAGGCACTTTTATCAATATTTTCCGGCGTCCCCATTCTTGAATGTGATTTGAGATATGGTCCTCGTTTGTCTTCTCAAAGTTGGACAACAATTCGGTGCCGACATTGTATCTCAGAGGTAATTGGAAATGGTTTAAGAAATCCATTTCCAATTTGCCGAAGGAAGAGTATCTTGAGTGGTCAAGCTCGATGTACCATTTTTCCTCACTCTCGATGGGAGTGTATTGAAACAAACACAACTAGACATAGTCGTCTCTCAAAGAATTGGACAAGCAACATAAATGGAAGGTAGTCACATGATTGCCTGGATATTCGTTAGGTTTGGCCTCGAAATTTGGGATGTCCAAAGGAAACTTGGTCGGCATAGGGGGTCAACGTGGATCATGATAGATGGGGTCGTTTAATAACCTTGTCAATTCTGGCAAGTGCAGAGTTGCCAGAAACGGTAATTTGGGTTGTTGATTGTAACTAGGGAAAAAAGAGCATGGATTTTGGCTGGCACCAGGTTGCCAGGAAAATTTAGGTTGTTGTCCATGGTTCTGGTAATAACCATGGTCGTGACCAGTGTACGGATTCTATGCTTGTTTGGACGTCATCAACTGACTCCCGTAATAGGACGTAAAGGGTTGGGCTTGCGTCGCATTCTAAGGATTTTTGGAAGGGTTGACCCCTGCGTATCTGACGGGCATAGGCGCTAAGCCTTTCTCGAGGTTCCATTGGTTATGAAAGGGGTTTCCCCCATTCAGCATCCCTAACAAGGGAACTGATCCCTGCCACAGATTCCAAGGTCCTTGTGAGTAAGGAATTCCTAAGTTTTCCCCATGTGCAGGAATAGTACCCTGTACAGGATGTTGTTGTCCATAAATGGGGTTCCCCCGGCTGAGATGGCATCTGACGAGAAATCATTGTTACCAAATGCATCAAATAAAGATAACGGTGTTGAACCTACTGACATGCTATAAGTAGGAAGTCCTTGACTACCTGCTCCAAATGAACTATAGTTTACATTCGGCCTGACAGAATGCTGGTGAGAACCACCGAGCGAAGGGGACGAAGGAGGTATATGACCCCATTCGTAAGGGAAGGAATTATAGGGAGCTGAAGTTCTCCCCATCGATCCTTGCAAAGGAGTGTTTGAGCTCCCTGCCCCAAGAACTAAAGTCTGTAGAGTGGAGGAGGAAAGGACAAAGTTCGTAGCAAAGCTAGGCATCCCATATGAGAATGGAGGGCATGTCGCACTTTGGGTGAATGGAGTAGTGATCGCCACCATAGATGAAATTAGACCATTTCCCGAGGTAGAGGCAGTCAAGACCATAGTGGTCCAGATCGACGATAGTTGGTTAGGAGGCAAATCACCCCCTGTAGTGACAGTTGTAGAGGAAATATGAGTATTCCCTGAGGGAGTAGCTAAATTTGTTTCCATTGCTGCTTGTAACACTACTTGACGCTCATAAGGTTGAACCTATACAAGGATGGGCACCAATAGATCAGTGATTGGAGGGTGATAAGGACCAAGAGATTGCACTCTGAGGTCAGAAATGATTGGTTCCTCCAGAATCGAATGTTCTCCTCTCGGAGATGAGTCGGGCATGGTTTCTTGTAACCCGATCACCTCAAAAGACCCTTGTTGGTCTAGTTTTTTCCTTAGCAGTGGCGGGGGTGGCTCGAGATCAACCGGTGGCAGGCCCAAAAGACTTCGTGACTGGTGGAGCTCCTAATCCTCCACTGTGAGAGAAGATCAATGACACACTAGGGATTTCTATAATAGTTTTTTAAAAACAAACACACACTAGAAAAAGGTCCTATGAGGTAAGACAATCAGATCACTAGCTAGTTGGAAGAATAGTTACAATAGAAAACACTAGAGAAACTTACCGTTGCAAGTGAAACTCGAATATAGAGGCACCCTCTGGGTATACTCTATAAATCATGGCCCGATGTCTTCCCTAGGTACCATGGTATACCCACGATATCACCTATGTAAGTCACTATGATAAATCCAACTAGGTTTCCAACGCGTGAATAGTCACCAGGCAGGTACAGTCGACAGTCGGGTGGACTGCAATGAGTAGGGTATCAATCCCGAAACCTATCAAGGGTATCAAAATAAAGTGTTCCAAAATACAACTGAGGACCTCGAATGGATTTGATACCCACGAAGCTTCGTGGAAAATGCGATCAACAGAATCCCAATATAAGCCCGCTATATCTGTTCCCCATTACACTTGATCCAGCTTTGGAGGGGTTATCTCCACTACCTTTCTGCACGTGACCTCGTGTTTAGTCCCTCTGTTAGAGGGGGGTCCCGAATAACTTTCAAGGTTACTGGACTTTCAATCACTCCCTAGCTCAAACTCTTATGTTTTTTTTTGTAACCTTGAAGAGTTTCCTCTCCAATCCTAAATCAAGGCCCTATCTTAGACTAAATTGATGAACACTTCAAACACAAAGTCTAATAACTTTTAATTAGGCGTTAATTTTAGTGGTTGTATTAAGTCAAAAGGAATGGAAGTGAAACCAATGATGTTCTTTAAGAGATGAAAGAGAAGAGCATAAGATGATACTGGAAACAAAAGTACTTCTTTCTTCACAAATAAAGATTTGCCAATTAAAACTCTTTCACCAAACTTTTTGTAACTAATTTTCTCAGATCTTTGAAAAGAAAAATTCAAAAAAATATTTCGCTCGACTATGAGCTACTTAATGTCCTAAGCATTCAAGTAAAGAAATTAATAAAACTTTCTTTTTCCTTGGTAAACAAAGCAACTAACCTAAACTACTTTACCAAACAAATTAATGAAAGATTTTTTTTTATTGTTTTATGCTTCAAAACAAGAAATTTGAAAATGAATTTCTTTTCTTCTAAAGAAAAAAAGGGAAAAATACCGACAATACAGGACCAAGAAATAACTTCTAGCCCAATAGCAGATCGCGGAGAGTCACTGACAATACCAAACAGGCAGATCCAAGAAGACTCACCAACTTGTATAAAAACCCTATTAAAGAAAACACAAGAAGTATTTTGATGAAAATAAAGCTATGCTAAGGTTAGACCTAGGCTACAGACTGTTAAAATAGAGACTGGGGTTAGTTCAGGAAGACCCCTGAGAAGTATGACTTCTGACAGGGAAGAGGATGACTGCCTCTTGTTTGCAAAATATCTTCTCAACACAAGCATGCTACTGTCACTTCAGCAACCAACGTATATACGCGGGATGTCCAAAGGTAGGGCGCGTATGAACAGGTGCAGGCCCACTACAGGTCGTGTACACCTCTGTAACTCCTCAAAAAATGAGAAAACAACAGTCTAACACAGGCAGGGAGTACTGGTATGGAAGACCAACATCCCTCAATGACACATAAGCTTACAAAAACTCAAAAACAATGAATAAAATGATTCAAAGCACCCAAAAAGAAATATCCCCAAAGACCCTAGAGGCATCCCCAGTATGGTCACCAATTCTTCTATAGCAGGAAAACCCCTCTACGGACTACACAAAGGGCCTAAAGTGTAGGCAGATCTAATCATCTAAAGTCTCCTACTTTTTATCACTATCCCAAGATTACCCCACAATCATACATAAAAGACAAGAGAGAGGGATCCGGTAGGCCTACCTTAAACTCTGCGTCCAATGTCGATCTCTTTGCACTTGGTTGTTTCTTGACTGCAAATCTCCTCCCAAGGCTGACCTGCATTCATCAAAAGAGAAACAAGAAACTACAAGCATGCATTCTACATATGTATTAGTGGGTTAGACATCATAAACAAGAAATGTAAACAAATCATATAAGTTTAGGATGTCATTTGGCGGGACAAAAAAAGTACTTCTTTATATTAATCTCATGAAAGTCACCTAGAATATGAGATCGACACTGCTCCTCGAACCTGGTCCTAGGCTCCTCTTTACCATGCACCAATTGCTTCTGCGTCTTCTTCTCCTCTTTAGTTCTCTGTTAGGGAAATGGTAAGGGATTTACAATTGGGGCATAGGGGGATTGATGAAATGGGCACAATTTCTTTTCTCTTGTGCTTCTTCTTTGTAATGGGATCTCGAACCCTTCTTTTATAGGCTAAAAGGGAAAATAACGATTGGGGTGACTGGCTATGGGCAGTCAAACGGTTAAGTAACGACCCAAAAACTAGTATCCTATGCAAATTTCCACATTTTACGATATTCTATGAGTGTACGCAGGCTGTAGTGGCTCAACAAGCATGTGTACGTGGGAAGTAATGGTGTAGGGCATGTACACCTTCAAAATGATGGTTTTTAGAAGAGTTGTTCAATAATGGCTTAGTAAATATAGCAAGTTAGATGGCCTAAGATAAGAACTAATATCATATCACTAAGCACTAAGCTAATAAGCTACTATATCATATGCATCTAGCATATATCATCACTAAGCATAAATCACAACAATCACATAACACTAAGCTACTATATCAAATGCATCTAGCATATATCATTGCACTAAGCATAAATCACAACAATAAAATAACAAGCATAAGCACAAAGAAACCACAACACAGGATATACCTGGTTCACCCCAGTGTGGGGCTACATCCACCAACTCTTCTCTTCTTTATTGTATTCTCTCAATATTATACAAGCACAGAGCCTCAATGCAACACCCTGTTTCCCCCAGTCCGTAAAAATAACTATACTGGCCATGAACTATGGAAAACTCAAAGATTGTGAATGTTTGATTTAATGGTCCTTTGTATAAAAGGTCCGAGGAATGTAAATGATGTATGAATGTATGTTGTATAACTGTTGAGAGGGGGATGTGTTGAAAAGAGACCACGATGGTTGATGAGAGGTGGTGGAAGGGGCCGGGAGTGGCTGCATTAACTTCCACCGAACCAAAACTGTACTAGTTTGTACGTGCTCGGGAAAACCAAAGTTCACTCTCAAACCCCGAAATGAATTACCTGCCCGAATGGTAGGTGGGGAGGCTCCTCAAGAGTAAATAAGGGGATGGGGCGAACCGCGCATCCATAGAATCTCTTAGACCTGACCATCAGACAGGGAATTTCATGCCACACGCAACCTCGTAGGAGGAAAGAAGTGTGGAAGGAGGGGGAGAGTGGAGGAGACACATACAGACACACACACACACACACACACGTGATAGGGATCGTGGAAGGAGAACCAGAGGAACTCCAGAAAATACAGTGAGTCATGAGCAAAGGAGAAGGAGAGTAACCTTCATCATGGACTTCCGACGAGCGGGAAGTAAGAGACCGAGTCTCAAAGAGTCATGGTCTAGCTCGGGGGTGGCTAGTGGTAAATCCTTTTGGAGTTGCTGAGCCTATGGTTGGGTGGAAACGAGCACCCCTATGAGCAGTTGTGCCATACTTGGTGTTCTTTCTGATAAGTGTTTACATCTCTCATATTGAATTAAATATAATGGATGCATGCTCATGTTTGTACACTTATAAATGATTGATTTTTGTATAGAAGTGTTTGCCTGGTGTTCCGATCAGCAACAATGAATGCATGCTTATACTTAAATGACCATAATCGGTTTATGTATAGAATGTATAAGTTCATATTTGAGCTCGTTCCCTGGAGAGTTACCCCATGTACATGACCCATGATATGCCCTGGTTTGTTTTCCTGAAGGCACCTCCTTCCGGGAAGCTCCATCATATTCCAGATCCGGAGTGAGTTTCTTGAAGGGACTATTGTTTAAGGAAAATATCCAAGCTTACCTCACCCCTGTCACAGAGTTCATAACTCGATAAGTTAAGAAGGCCTTTCAGCCATGTCCCCAAGCCTGGTGATAATTACCCAAGAGTCTATAGAAGGATTTTATGGCCTAAGTTTGGAAACCTTGCACCAGAAGGAATGGTTCCCTCAGAGTTTGGTGTTTCAGTGTTTCAGCACCCGGGATACCCAAGGACAAGTCTCCTTGTATTCGCATGTTGAAAAATCCCGACTTTGAAACCCCGAAATGGTATAGCATGGTTAGAGTTGGTGTTTCGGCATTTCAACACCCGAGATACTCAAGGACAAGTCTCCTTGTATTCTCATGTCATGAAATCCCAAAGTATGAAACCCCGAAATGGTCTAGCATGGATAAGTCTTGGTGTTTTGGAGTTTGAGCAACCGGGAAACCCAAGGGTCAGTTTCCTTGTATTCGCCAGACGGAAAATCCCAAAGTATGAAACCCCAAAATGGTCTAGCATGGATAAGTCTTGGTGTTTCAGAGTTTTGGAAACCAGGAAACCCAAGGGTCAGTTTCCTTGTATTCGCCAGATGCAAAATCCCGACTTGCGAAACCACGTAATATTGTAGCGTGATTAGAGTCTTGATGTTTCGGCACCCAGGATACTGAAGGGTAAGTTCCCTTGTACTCTTCAGTCGTTAAATCCCGACTTACGAAACCCCGAAATGATAATAGCACGGATGAGATATGGTGTTTCGGTGTTTCGACACTCGAGATATCTAAAGGCAAGTCTCTTGTACTTGCAAGTCTCGAAATCCCAACTTCCAAAACCATGAGATGGCATAGCATGTCTAGAATTTGGATGTTTCGGTGTTTCATCTCCCGGGAAACCCAAGGGTCAGTTCCCTTGTACTCGCCAGTCACGAAGTCCTGACTTGCGAAACCCCGAAATGAGTTTAGCGATGAATACAGGCTTAGGAGTTTTGGCTTCTAGGAAACCTAAGTGCGAGACCTCCTATTTGCACATATTGTGAAACCCCGATTTGCGAAACCCCGAAATAATAATAGCACGGACAAATATTGATGTATCGGTATTTTGGCACCTGGGATATCTAGAGGCAAGTCCCCGGTACACACCAGTCCCGAATTCCTAACTCGTGAAATCCCGATATGGCTTAGTGTGTGTAGATTTGGTTTTCGGTGTTTCGGCACCCTGAAAACCAAAGGGTATGAAAACCTCATCCTCTTCTGCCACGAAAACCTGGTACGCAAAACTCCAAAAGGTGGAATGCCAGGTTTTAATCTGAGGCATTGTTAGATGTGACGAATTGTTGGTTCCTTTCAGATTTCGGCACTTCGAGAAACCAGAAAGCAGGGGAACACCTGTATCACGATTTCACGAATCACGAAATCCGGAAGCACCTCTCTGATAAGGCCTCTGGTCATAGCCAACGATCACATGGATAAGGATAAAGGATGGTAGGGTCTACATCAGGCCCCATAGGAATTCGAGGATTCCGTTCCTCGGGGAAAATAAGGAAGAAGCCAAAAAATATTAGTTCCCTGAGTGGGTGTGTTACACTCAAGAACCCACTCCACATAGGACATGAGATTTATGCACACCTCACCTGATCCTCCTTCCCCGAGCTAGGTTACAACATGAAGCCTTACATAGTTTGTGCACAAAGCACTACAAATGACTTGCACTTAGCTCTACAAGTTTTAGCATACACTATGCACAAAGCCTCTTACAATCACTTGCACTTAGTACAACTTACCACTGACTGACTCTTTCTTACATCACCTAGCCTTCTATTTCTACATTACGAAATGGGCCTAAACATGGGTAAACCCATGGGCTGACATCCCCATATTTGTTACATAAACCCTAAACCCAAAAATTCCCTAAAAAAGGGCTGAGATCCCGCGATCTCTGCTTCGTCTTATGCTCTGCCTTCGACCAGCCTGTTGAAGTCCCAAAATTGTTCAAACATGACCAATTTTCTCCAAAACTTGGTCAAGGGCCAACAACAGTTGAGTCATATTATAACACCAGAGGAAAGAATAATTTCTTATTGGTTGTTGTCATACAGAAAGAGGGACATAGTTATGATTATGTCTGTTAAACTGGCCATGTGGATAGTATGTGAATGATTGCAAGCTCCCAAACAAGAGGGAAGCTCAATGTTGAGTATCTCTATGGAACTTGTCCTAAGAATTGCAATAAGATCCTTGGGAGAAGGATATGGAAGTATGATATGTCCATGTGCATGTATGACATGGAAAGGGTGCAAGCAATGAGCTTCCATGATGTATGTTTGGGCTAGGTGTGTATAGGCTTGAGTGCATGGATTTAATGCATTGTGAAGCTTCTTGATATGAAGCCTGATATTAATACCAACTAGGTATGAATGATATTAAATTTACAAGTGATGCACATGTATTATGTAAGAATATATGTATACTAAAGGCACAATATGGTTTCCTTGATGAGTGATATGTAAGGAAATAACTACACTTTCCAAGATTGAATGAATACCATGGATGCATGGCCGACTCTATTTCGAGGAGTCATGAAAGATTGGTCTTGAATGATATCTTGAGGGGAATGTGTTCCATTCCCTTGGGAAAGGATAGTATAAATAGATGAAAGAGTAAATGTGCAAGGATGCTTTGTTGTCATGACAAAAGGCAAAATGATTAAGCCTTTGAGGATTGCATGAGAACAATTGCGAGCAATTGCAAGTTAAATGGTTTATGATTATGCATGTGGTTACGTGCATCATGGATGTAAGTTCGAAAAACAAGGAATATGTGTGGACAAATAATATGGATGCATAAAAAATATGCATGTTTGTATTCCTTATGGAATATTTGGTAAACAGTTGAAGCTAACTCAAGGTTGAGGTCATCATAGATAGAGAAGGATAAGCAATAAGGAAGTTGCATGCTGAACAAATTCCATGTGGAAGAACTGTGTGAATACTTTTTTAGGAGAATGGAGTCACCACCTTAATGACTATTGAGAATTGAGCATTGGGATACAAGCCTATTTATATAATATCATGGATTACATTCTAAAAAAAAATATATGAGTATAAAACTAACCAACGATTGTAGACCATTCTGATAACTTAATAGTAAAGTGCAATGTGCACAAGGTCATGGCTCATTATGAACACAAGGTTTGTTATTAAATCATGTTGAGGTATACTAAGAGTCAGGGTGAGCCTAACCAAGGTTGTTCAAGGAAAAGGGCAGGAAGATCCCATCATGGAGTAATTGCAAAAGAAAAAGGAAAAAAAGGAGGAACACTTTTTCCACCCTAAGAACTCTGAATTGCTTACAAATTTGTAGGTCTTAGATTAGCAGCTATGAAGAACAAGTACATCTAGATAAAGGAGAATAAGTAAGTAAGTAATTTTGAATGAATAGGCTTGGTTGAATCTATAT
This sequence comes from Picea engelmannii, assembly GCA_009831015.1. Taxonomy (NCBI): domain Eukaryota; kingdom Viridiplantae; phylum Streptophyta; class Pinopsida; order Pinales; family Pinaceae; genus Picea; species Picea engelmannii. The sequence continues at coordinate 621,639 of ML781992.1, forward strand.
TAAACAAAGGCAGTGAGGCCTTGGAAAATATCTCAGTTGGACAGAAGATCCCAGGTTGTGTAGATGGAGTGGGGAAAAGGGAAGAGCCTTCAATCCTTTCTTATTGTATATGATGTTTTTCTCTGGGATGAGAAAGTTGGTATGTTTATGAAAGTAAATGTTTTGACACCATAATGATGATGGTTGTATGATTGAGGAAACAATTGAGAATTGCTTGTGTTTCACTAGTGGAAGTCTTAAGGATAATGTGATGAGGTGCATAGAGATATGCTAGGACATATCTGAAAATTGTTTTATTGATTTAAAAGATATGATTCTTGCATTTTTATTTTACATAAAGAGTAACATATTTATGACGTATTTCATGTGTAGAAAAAAAATGGAACTATTGAGGAAGACAATTACCAATGATGGACAACCTCAAGCAAATTATGACTATGAGAAGGTGGTTGTCAAAAGATTGTTGAAGGGGATTTAAAAGTCCCCATAAAGAACCATTAATGAGGTAATATTAGAAAGGGTGCTGGCATCCAGAACAAGTAAAAAACAATTTCCATACCTATGTATAATAAGGTATGAATAAATTTGGTAAGAATCCCTTATGAAAAGATTCCATTATCCTAAAGATATGCAAACAATTGTGAGTGGTTATCGTATGCTTTTTCTACCCAAGCAGGGTAAGATTCAAGAAAGAGGAATCTGAACAATAGAGAGAGGAATTCTATGCCAATCAAGGATGAATTATAATCCTTTCAAGAAAATGCATGAGTAAAGAGTACCATGGGTACAATGACCAATCTAGGGAGACTGGGGAGTAAAGGTGCTCATAGTTAGCACATTGCATGGAATTTCTTCAAGGAAATGCAGGTTTGAATAAAGGGTAGACAACAAATTTTACATTGAGGAAGGAGGGCCTTCCAATATTTTAATTACATTGTATAGGTGTTAAAGAAAAGATAAAATTTGGTGGCCATGAGTGTTGGCACCTTGATTACTAATGAAGGAAGAATGATTGGGTGCATTCAAGAGAAACATTTAGTTTCATGTGCGTTGATTTGGGATCATGATCAACCTGTAGCAGGAAGCATAATCCTGTTGTAAGAGTGAACGAGAAGGAATAAGCCATATGGGGAAGAGGTTGGTTAAACTCCAACACACCATAGTAGAGTGCTTTCCACCAAGTGTGGCAGCTTGAAAATCAATGCAATGGTACATTGGGTATGAATGTGGCCATGAATATTGGCACATTGATTAAAGTCATTTAATATTTGAATCGTATTTGGAAAATTTAGTATGTTGAAAGGATGCTTACATAAATGATAATATTTCCATTTTTCTTTGTACCCTTGAATAGATGAAAATGACTTGGACTGTTACTATGCATCATTTGAAAATATAATGTGCATGAAAACTAACAATTTGTTTAGTTGAAGAATGTTGAAGTTGTAGGAGAAAAAAGGGTATTGGATATGGCAGTGTTGTAAGCCCATAAGGAAGACCAATTGCGTGCTGAGATAAACTGCTATGGGAAGGAAATTACCATACTTGTGAATCTGGATCATGTGTGGAACAAATATGAAAATAAACAGGGAATGTGGAAATCTGTGGATAACAAATTTGCAAGAAAATTATGAATTTGAAATTTCTCATAATTTTGTATACCTGTGGTATAGGTGAGATGAAAAATATTTTTCTAGGGAGGACAGATGAAGGTTCTCAATACATAAAGCGTGAAATATGTTATTGTTGAGACAGGAGAACCTTGTGGTAAGTCATGATCACCTAGAATATGTTGTGTTGTGGCAACGCGAGCTAGAGGGACGCCTCAACTGTAAGGCTTAATGAAGTCTCTGAAATTATTCTTGTGTGATAAATCCTTGGCAAGGAAAGATGGATCACCTGAGGAACTATATAGCAGAGAAGGGGATTCTTGAGATTGGGTCGGGAAGGTGAGTGAGCGCAAGAAAGATGAGACTTTGACAATTCTTATAAACTATTGATTGAGATCATGCAAACAATGGGTATGTCTAGGAAAAATAGTGAGCCAATAAAACAAGACATCCATGTGGATACAAATCCACGAACTACACAGATGAGTATTGTGATAAGTTATGAAATTTTGTTGAATTTTATGATAAGTTATGAAATTTGGACATCAGAATGTGAGGGGATATTTCAAGAGATGAAATACCTTATAACCAATGCGTCTATACTTAATATTGCAGACCCAAACAAGGACTTCCTTGTATGTACAGATGCCTCCAAGGAAGGACTCAAAGGAGTCCTTATGCAACAAGGACATGTGATTTTCAATGAGTCCAGAAAATTGAACGAGTATGAAGTAAATTATGTGACCCATGATATGGAATTGGCTGCCATAGTGCATGCTTTAAAAATGTGGAGGCATTACCTCTTAGGTAGAAGATTTGTACTTATGACAAACCATAGTGGGTTGACGTATTTGTTTGACCAACCAAAAATCAATGTGAGACAAGATAGGTGGATGGATCTCCTTAGTGAGTTTGATTTTGAAATCAAACATATCAAAGGAAAGGAGAATAGGGTGGCCAATTCCCTTAGTAGAAGTATGGAAGTAGTTCACTTGGTAGTTGTAAGCACCAGTGAATCAAACATCAAAGAGAGGGTCAAAAAATCACAAGAAACAGATGCATTTTTCATGACTGTGACATCATACCTAAAGCAATATCCCATAGGGATGAAGTATGAAGGATATCAGATGCTTAATGATGGCCTATTGACTTACAAGGGAAGATTGTATATTCCAAATTGTGACAACTTGAAGAGGTTCATAATGGATGAACCACACAAAATACCATAGACTGGACATCCTGGTTATCAGAAAATGATCACAGCCACTAGGGAACTATTTTATTGGCCAGGACTAAAAAAGGACATAGATGATTACTTAGCTAAGTGTCTAGAATTTCGGTAGGTCAAGGCAGAGCATCAACACCCAACAAGTTTTTTGCATCCCCTACCAATTCCTGAATGGAAATGGGAAACCATCTCCATGGATTTCATCATAGGACTACCAAGATCAACCAAACAGAACGATGCCATCATGGTAGTTGTTTACAAATTGATCAAGGTTTCTCACTTCATACCTGTCAAGTCAAATTCCAAGGCAATAGATATTTCCATCATTTTCATGAAATAAATATTTAGACTGCATGGCATGAGTAAGGAAATTATATTCGACAGAGATACAAAATTTACTTCAAACTTTTGGAAATCTATGTTTGTTGGCTTTGAAACAAAATTGCTCTTTAGTACATCCTATCACCCTCAAACTGATGGGAATACAAAGAGGGTAAGCCAAGTGTTAGAAGACATGTTGAGTATGCATGTAATTCATCAACCCAAGAAGTGGGAGGACTACCTACCACTAGTAGAATTTTCCTACAACAATGGATATCAAGAGTCATTAAAAATGAGCACTTTTGAATCCCTCTATGGAAGACAATGGAACATTCCAATCAGTTGGAACAACCCAATTGACATATTTACAATTGGGCCAAATATGTTAAAGGAAATGGAACAACAAGTAATTCAGATCAGACAAAATTTGAAGATAGCCTAGGATAGACAAAAGAGCTATGCAGACATGAAAAGGGCTCTTAAAGAGTTCAAAGAACAAGATCATGTGTATCTCTGAGTTAGAACCAAGAAAATATCTTTGAGGATGGGATCTTGTGCCAATATGGCACATCTTTATTGTGGACCCTTTGAAGGTTTGTATAGAGTGGGACCAGTAGCCTATCGGCTAGAACTCCCTGCCACAATGAAGGCACATAATGTTTTCCATGTTTCTTTATTTAAGAAGTATGTACATGATTCTAATCCTATTATTGACTGGTCTATGATTCAGGTGGAACCCAAGGGAGAATTCATGTTAGAACCTAAATACATAATATATAGGAAGGAAACCCCACTCATGAATAGAACCATTGCAGAGGTCAAGGTGCAGTGGAAACACTTTGGCCGAGAAGAGGCTAAATGGATAATGGAGGATGCCACGAAACAAGAATATCCATTGTTTTTTACTTCTGTACATATAGAGCACATCAACAGATAGAACATCGAGGATGATGTTCCTTTAAGGGGGAGGGGATTGTAATACCCATGTTTCCCCCATTTTGTAAATATAACTATAACTTGACAAGAGACTATGGCAGACTAGATATGTGTCAATGTTTGATTTGATGAACCTTTGTATAAAAGGGTCAATGTATGGATTTTCTATTATTAATATAAATTTGATATGTGATGCACAACTGATGAAAGGGGGGAGTTTTCCAATATGGACCATGGATGCTATGATAGATATGGTGAGGGAAACCAACAATGGTTGAGATGACCCTCACCAAACCAGTACCTACTCAGTGTAATTGCTCAACATTCTTCTGACCCAGAAATGAATTACCAATCGGGTTGGTAGTTGGACGACCATCCTCAAGAATTAATGAGGAGATGGGGCAGGGTACCCATATGTAAGGATTCTATACTTGACCACGAATTGGGAATTCAGACCCACGCAACCTTGATGAGGAAGGAAAGAAAGTAGGTAATTTGGAGACAAAGACATATATGCAAGATAGCAGACTAGATAAAATGATTTCCAGAGAAGAGAAGTGAGCATGCTTTGATTTGGGAGTTGAGAGAAAATATGAGAAGAAATCTTGTTATGGCTGTAAGAAGCCTTGGGAAGGGTTTCACTACAAGCTGATAAACGAGGCTGATGAGAAATTGAGGAAGTGCTCGTGCAAATCTCCTTGCTTGGAGTAGAGAAAATTGGTTTCCAAGATCTCGTGGGAGGAGGAGAGTAACCTTTGTCCCTGACTGTTGTGAAGAAAGGAGAAAGAATATCTCTCATAGCATCATGGTCGAGCTCGGGGGTGGCCAGTGGTAAATCTATCAGGAGTGACTGTGCCTATGGTTGGGATGAAACATGCACCCCTTTCAACAGTTGCTTCATATTTTTCATTTCTGATAAGTATTATCATACTTTGTGTGTGTGTGTGTGTGTGTGTGTGTGTGTGTGTGTGTGTGTGTGTGTGTCTACATATATATATATATTGGACGTGATGATGAATGTCTATGTTTATGGTTAAGTCTTTCAGTATTTGAACAATTATTATAAATTTTCTTTTTCTTCTGTAAAATTCTATATCCATATAGTCTTTTATTTATCTTAGTGCAGTTGCTAGAGAGTTATGGGATGTAAATCTGTAGTAGAGTCAGGATATGATTGAATCCAACGTCTAATTCCTGCAAACCCATTGAATTTTACCTTAGCGGGAATTTCAAGTTCATCTTGAAGGGAGAAGGGTGTTCCCTTCAGACTATCCTTCCATCTGACTGAGGGCTCATGCCCATGTCCTTAACCCATTTTGCTACTAAAAATATTAGAGCTTAGCCCACAATATTTCCCAAAGGACCCATGTGACCAGGGCCTAGGAACCCTATGATAGTCCAAAAGGAGATAGCCCTTTCGACTTCGAGACTTTGGGGCTTATGACTCCAAAATCCTCGAAAAATAGTCGAAGGCCAAAGTCATGAATTGATGGAGGAGGTAGATCTGGGGATCCAATGTGGATCTCTCTCATTCGTTAGATCAGACGTAGGAGGGGAAGCATTAAGCACTTCGATGAAGTTCTACTTTGAGAGGATAGGAGTGGTCTAATGCTGAAACTCTCGAATGTCGAAGTTTCAAAGTAAATCAAAACCATTGAAAATGGAGGGACACATGTCCACAGATCAACAATTATCTGAGAGTTTAGGTATTCGGTGGTATAGGGACGTACAAGTTTCTTTGGAGCTCGGAAAGCTGGAGTAAATCCTGGCCATGAATGATAGGTAAACGTGTCGATATATCATGCGTGCTACAGAGAGGAATAAAGAAGGTACTCGTCGAACTCCCGAATGTAAAACTTCTAAAGTAATGTGAACTTTCAATCTTCAGATCCTTTAGGATCCCTCTTAGTCGTCAATCTAAGAAGTCCACCCTCGATCTAATAAGTCCCCTACTTGTCCCCTGTCTAACTTTGTCTGTCAATTTAGAGTCGTCGAATGAGAGGGAACATGGAAAAAAATCCCATAGTTTGGAGACTTATCACTCCATAGGAACATGGCTAATAACCTACGTAGTGTGAAAACCTCTAAAGTCGCGAACCCAAAAATGAATCTCAGTCGTTGGCAAGATGAGGACACTTGGCACTAGATTAGAGATTTTGGAGACTTAGTTGTTCGAGGAATTTGCGTCAAGAGTTATCGACAAGATCTGAAGCCCAGATTTGCGAAGTAATGGGGAACGTGGATCTATGGATCCATGTGGAAAAATATCAACCATGAGATTTGATAGAAGTGAGAATATTGTATGATGAGGGTTGACGTGTTTCGCTGATGTCATCCCGAGTGACGTGGACTCGCAACTAAGGTGCCACGTGTCACCCAAATTTGACCGATTCACAGACCCCTTATTCCTATTAGAGTATGACACATTTCACCCCCTAATGATGACATGTGTCACCCCTTGACCCTCATCATGTGTCGGCTCCTGGTTCATGCCTTCCTAACCAACATGGTTGGTGATGTGTCTGGGAATCCGAGAGTCTGGATAACTTCGAGAGTAAGAATATTTGAGTGTAGTTTGATAAAGGAATGTTCAACGATGATCGCCAATCACCAAACACCAAAGGAACAACAACGATCGTTGATCACCGAAATGCTAAAGGTTCAACTGCGACCATCGACTTCCTAAACACCGAAACATAGTCCGTTTAACGTAAAACGTTTATCACTGAATGACTAAGGCCATGTGGTGTAATTTCAAGACTTTGGGGAGTAAGATAAAGGGGCGTTCACCATTGAATGTCGAATACCCTAGCTAATAACATTGGGTTAATTTGGGAGGCCATATCTTGCAGACCAGAGCTCAGATTTTAGTGTGGTGACGACCATTGGAAATCTCGTGGTGAGAAATAGCCAATGGAGGTCCCAGAATTAGGATTTGAGAGAGTTGGGAGAATAAAAAATTGATGCCCCATCCCTAAGAAGGGTATTTAGGGGTCAGATGTGTTACAAGGAGACTGTGCTTGATACTGAGGAGGCATCTAATAAACCTCACAGAGACCATGCTTGAGATGGAATCCCTAAGAAACTGCGAAAGCTCCCTAGTGATATCATGGCTTGGCACGAGGTTGGCCAGAGTGATACGAGTGAATTCCTTTGAGCCTATGGTTGGGTGGAAAGGTGCACACCCACAGTTAATTCATTGGCTACATTCTAAAATAGATAAGTATTCTCATACACTGTGTAATTGAACTATAACTATAAATTAAAGCTAGATATCCTATGAATATTTCAGGTATGTGCATATTTGCTTGATGATTAGACTATGTCCCTTTATATTTTCTTGATTATGTATTTAAGAAAGTAAGGAACTATATCATTTGTACACATAAATGTTAGAGCCCTATAGTGTCTCAAGTTTAAGTTGATCAACTGTGAGTTTTTCGACCTTGGGTATAGTTTCTCGTATGCATGTAAACACTCCCAATTGTTTTGATTCTCCTAGGAGAAGGACTCTGTTAAGCTAAGGAGAAAGAGCGCAAAGCACGCGCCAACGCCTAAGTATTTCAGAATTGACAAAGCTCAAGAAGGATAGCGAGATTTAAGTCTCGAAAGGAAAGATCCTTTTGTTTGGAAGATGAGAGGACGAGATCCATTTGGGAGGATCCAAGGTTTGTCATGAGCATTGGATTTGGAGAAGGAGCATAGGTGTTAACTCCTCGAATCCTTCAATCTTTGTGAGTTTGACGAATTTTGTATTCATCGTAAGGGAGAAAAATCCTCTGAAGTCCCGAAGTCCGAAGAGAATCCAGACCATCCATCAGAAGGGATATGTGTCGCTAGATCTCATGGTTCGGAGAGTGGGACTTCGACAATTTTGAGTCATTGTGTTAACAGGAAGATGAACTCCCGAAGGGTCAAAAATTGAAGTTCCAAAGCCACGACAGTCGTACATTTGTGGGTCTATGTGGATAGACCATGACTATCAGATTTAGACTATGGTCAACCTAACATTGACCAACTCCATGAGTCACGAGGATTTTGCATAGAAAAACTCTTGAATGTCGAATTATCGAAGTAACGAGAGTTATAAATCTATGGATATACGTGATCGGATCTCGACCGTGAGATCTAAGGGATGTTAGAAGGATATCAGTCTGGAGTGACGTGGCCCAATGACATCATCTAGGGTGACATGGACCCACGTTTAATGTGCCATGTGTCAGCTGGATTCGAGCGTTTCATAGACCCTATAGGTCCATTAATATATGACATGTGTCACCCACTGAAGGGGCCATGTGTCCTCTTTACCTTTCCATGTGTCATCTTTGGAAATTACACGTTTGGTCCACGTGGAAAGAGATATCGTAGATTGGAGACTCGACACTCCAGAGTAACTTGGCCAAGAGTATTCAAAGTGTGAAAACTCCTGAAGTCATGAACGACCAAGTGAATCTCAACCATTGACAGGTAGAGGACACATAGCGCTAGATTCAAGAGTTCGAAGACTTGGCTTTTCGGTGGATTCATGATGTGAGGAGATGTTAAGCTCTGAATCCTGTAGTTGTGAAGTAACGGGAGCCGTGAATCTATGGATCTACGTGGAAATACCTCAACCATGAGATCTGAAAGAAGTTAGAAGGTTTTATGTCTAGGGTTAATGTGGCTCACTGACGTCATCCTGGGTGACGTGGACCCGTAATTAAAGTGCCACATGTCACCAGGATATGGATGATTCACAGACCCCTTATTCCTATTAGAGCATGACACACGTCACCCCCTAATGAGGACATGTTTCACCCCTGAATCTTGTTGTGTGTCAGCCTCTGGTTCGTGCCTTCCTGACCAACGTGGTTGTGATGCGACTGGGACTCCAATAGTCTGGGACATCGAGATTTCGGAAGATTTGGGGTGTAGTATCGTAGTGGTACATTTAACATCGAACGTCGAACGTTGATTTTCAATGTAGAATGTCGAACATCAAACACCGACGTTCAATGTAGAATGTCGAATGTCGAATGTCGACGTGCAACGTAGAATTTTGAATGTCGAATGTTCAAATGCCAAACATCGAATGCCAAACGTCGATCGTCAAATGGACGAGGCCACGTGGAGAGATTTTGGAGCTTTGGGGAGTATGTGTAAGGGAATAAAAGGGGCATTCAATGTCGAACATTGAAGACCTGAATTGATAAGCCCGAACAACTTCGGGAGGCCATATCTTGCAAACCAGAGGTCAGATCAGAGCCCGGTAACAGTCGTTAGAAAGCTACAGGCCAGTAGAAGAGGATGAATACCTTAGAGGGATGATTTGATATGATTAGAGTAAGAAACATTTTGATTCCCCATCCATAGAAAGGGTATTTATGGGTCGGTTGTGTTACATTATGGCACCAGTTATAACTGCAACTAAGTTTTTTGATTATGTAGTTGCGCCAACAAACCCTACTCCTTGTTTTCATGCACTTCTAGTGAAGAATTTGACCTAATTCCTTGACATCCTAGTGCACCCTATCCTAGCACACATATTGGTACTCTCAGTTAGAAAAAATGCCAGGTTTGAATCTTGGGTCAAAGTCAAAGTCAAAGTTTGACTAGTCAAATTCAAAGGTTCGTTGGTTAAAGTCAAAGTTAAAAGTTGACTTTTAGTCAAATTAATATTTGTGGTCAAATTTGAAATTTTAGAGTTTCTATATTGTTCTAATCATTTAATCTTCTGATTTAGTTTCTAATCTCTTCTTATCAAGATGGTATCTAGTTTCAGATTGGAAGACAAGATGGACAATGCTACAAGGTTTTAAAGGTATGCACTTGTATATGTTATCTAAGTTATATCATCTAGAAAAACATGAGTATGTTTGTAGTGAAAGTAATAGAGATCTTTTCCAAGATATAATCTTGGATTCATTGCATTCAGAAGAATAAGTACACCCTCCATAGTAGTTAAGGCTCCAGGTTCCAGGTTTGATTAAATTGTTAAGTTTCAAATTTGTGTATATCAAAGGTGATAGTTACTACATCACAAATTGTAAAAGAAGTATTTGAAAAATTATATTATTGCTAGGTGTAATGAATACTCGACTACATATGAATACTATTGGTATAGTTGATTATTGTACTTATTTGAAAAAATGAACTAACACCTACTCTAGGAGATATTTCGTGTTCTTGTTCTCAGACTAGATCATCTTACTAATGCTACCAAGAAACTATCCTTCATATGGAAAATGTTGTATCAGAATCATTGCTTTTCTTGTTGTCTCAGACATGTTATTTCATGAAGGATATCATGAAGATGTATTTCCAGATGGGTAGTAATCAGAACATATAGAAACAAACCTAAAGAGACTCGGAGGAATCAGACTTGAAGGAAGTCAGAAATCAAAAGGAAACTAGAATAGGATTATGACACTTTGTAGAAAGAAAAGAGATATGGAGAAAACAAAAGCATGGACTCTCTCGGATGGAAGGATCTGGTCATAGAATTGCAAAATAAAATCATGCATATTTCTCATTCAGGCATGAAGTTGGGATTAGGATGGAGCTAATCCCCAACGATATGATCCATTGAAGAATATGTGAATACCATGAAGTATCTGTCGATGTTCTTCATTGGAATTAGCAACCATGATAAGAAGCACGTGTTTAGTTTGACTCTAGAAGAAGTCGTCTTCAAAAAGAAGCCTTGAATATCCTTGGTTGTCCATCTACAGTTATGTTCCTATGGTGGAAGGTTGGATCCTTCAGGAAAGAAGGGCATGCAATCTGAATAAGATTTCATGTAGTCCAACATTGAAGATAAAAATGAGGAAGAACATGAAGATTCCAAGAAAGAAAGAAAAGTCAGAACAACCAATTGAACCAGTTTGAACCCACTAAAAGTAGTCAAGAAGAAGGAATGGAAGGAAGTTGCGATGAAGAACAATGTATGTGAGAAATTAAGCATTGATAGATACAAGGAAATACTTAGGTCTAAAGGGTTCTCCAAGTAGGAGGGATAAGAATACAATGCCAACTTGTTCTAGTAACTAGATGTACCTCTACCTGTGCCATTATATCTCCTACAATATCCATGGGTTGGCGTTTACATCATTTGAATGTAAATATTGTTCTTCTTAATAGAGTAATTGAAGAAGAAGTGTATGTAGAGAAACCTCAAGGTTTTGAGGTATACCAAAAAGAGACCATTGTATACAAATGGAAGACCTTGTATGGATTCAAGAAAACTTGGTGTAGAGCCTCTCATGTACAACATAATCATGGTGAAAAATTCCTATGACAAAGGAAGTATATTGAAATGGTTATTTAGAGGTATAGGATGATGGATTGAAAATCCATCGAAAAATCCCATGATGATAGATCTGAAGAAGTTGAGATACTTTGATCCATTAGACCCGTCTTTGTATTGAAAATTGATTGGCTCATTAATGTATTTGGAGAATTCCCACTGAATATTTTCCTTATGGGACATTTGAGTTATGATATACAGTTGCATGGATTTATTGATATAGATTGGGTAGGGAGTGCATATGACAGAAGAAAGTGCTACTTGGATATGTTTCATTTTGATCTTTTCCATGATGTTATGGGCTAGTAGGAAACATAAGTATGTTGCACTCAACACTGTAGAAGCAGAGTATATTACAATTTGTGATGCTTGTACGGAAGCAGTGTGGCTCTGTAAGTTGGTTTTTGGATTGTCTGATCAGGTGATGAATTCGACCGTGATACATTATGATGATCAGAGCTATGTGAAGCTTTCAGAGAACCCGATGTTCCATGACAGGTTGAATCACATTGAGATAAAGCATTATATTCTTCGAGAAAAATTCCAGAGGGGAGAAGTGGTTCTCCAGTATATCTCCACAGATGAGAAGATAGAAGATATTTTGGTAACGCCTTTGTCCAAGATGAAAAAATTTCATACTTAAGGGACAAGTTGGGGCTCGTGGAGACAACTTCCTTATTGAAAAAGGAAGATATTACTCCTAGGTTGGGAGGGAGGACTAATATGTTAATTATTTATGTGCAGTCATTTTCTAGTTCAGAAAATGGTCCAGGTTGGGTAGTCACCTTCCAGTCCAGAAAGTGGCCCAAGATTTCTGATGGACAAGAATTTTCCAATTCGAAAAATGGTCTAGATCGGACAGTCATTTTTGTAATGAAAATGGTCCGATAGATTGTTTATGTACAATAAATAGTGATTCCCCTTGTGTCCAGTGTGGGGGAATGGTCTAGGATAGTCATTCTTGTTGGAATTCACTCTGAGTACTGGTTAAGTAGAATGGTCCACCTCACCGGGTAGTCATTCTTTCGAAGTTCAAAGTTGTGAGCAGTTTCGAAGAATGGTCTGTTTTGGAGGTTGGTGCAGGATAGTCATTTCCATAGGAAATGTTCCAAACAATCATTCCCTAAGGAATACTCATTCTCTCTAGGTTGCACTATGTTTAGTGTTGGAGGAATGGCCCAGTTAGGTGAATGATCTAGGTTCAGCAATTAGGGACAGGAATTCTCTAGGGCAGACTCATTATCTCCAATTTGCACTATGATTAGTGTCGGAGGAATGGACCAGTTAGGTGAATGGTCTAGGCTCATAAAACAGGGAAAATTATTCTTCTATGCTTGGGAAGAATATTCCAGATAGCCCATGGATGATGTTGTACTTTCTGAGGGAAGATGATCTTCCAGATCTCAGAGATGTGAGTGGAAGAATGGCCCAAATGACTTAGTTTGTATCATGATATTGTTATGCAGGTTTATATCAGATGATATGATTGTTTTGGAGATTGTATGTCTTTGGACAGTAGTTGTATGCTACTGTGGTGGATGTGTTCCACTAGTTGTGACTATGTGTCACTGGTTAGTAGTTGTGTGCTACTAAGTGTGGTTGTGTACCACTAGATAGTAGTTGTGTACTACTATGGATAGACACAATTGTGTTCTATTGGATGAAATTGTTTTGATTTCCATAGAGACTATCACTAGTGTTGGAGATGATTTCCAGCTAGATGGATAGTCAATATTCTAATGAATAGACATTCTCCAGGCAGAGAAAGGTCTAGGAAGGACTAATTACTGGTGGACAAACACTCTCCCTATGGAGAATGGTCCAGGTTGACAGATTATTGATGTACCATGGAAAACTATTCTTCTAGGACATATGTTCAAATTAGAAGGATGGTTTGTCTCCATGAGTTCACAATAGTTGTCAGAGGGAAAATGGTCCAGGACAATCATTATTCTAGTATGTAGGTCCGGATTAGAAGAATAGTCCTTGTATCCCATGGTGTGGCCTTCAACATCTGTTGGAACAATTATTCTTCTAGGACATATGTCTGGATTAGAAGAATGGTTCTTGTATCACTCTGTGGAGTGAGTGACTTATTCAGCACCATGCCCGATTACTCAATTGGAGTATGGCTTCGAGAGATGATGCAGTTGATTCTATCATATGATACTGATAGTGATGATGTTTTTCGTGAGTTTATCTATGTGATCATGAGATAGCCTTTGTGGCTATGATTATGCTACTAGTTGAATGGTTTTTTTTTTCTCAATACCATTACCTTTAATACCTCCCTAGATAGGAGGGATTTTTTATATTATGGTAGTTGTAGGAGGTATTAACCTCTACGTGTAACCTTTGGTGAGACTAGAATAATCTGGGAAGTAAGAGAAACCCTAAAACATTGGATAATAACCCTAGAAGACAAGTCGGTTCAAGATAATAATTAATGTTTAGTTATTAGTCTCCAAGAAGAGAAGTTGGCCCAGTTAGGTCACTTGGAGGACTATAAATAAGAGGGTGCTAGAGCTCATTTGTCACTCTCACTCTCACAACTGCATAAGGACTAGTGGTGCGCAAGTTTGGAGTGGGAGTGCAGTTGCAGTTGCTACAACTGGAATCTTAGTTATGGTTTGGAATTTCTACTTGGTTTCTGGTTATTCTTGCTTGGTGTGCTACACTTGGAGAAAGGTGCGCTAGCTTTGGTGGGATATTGGTCTACTACCAGACTTATTTTATGTCAAGGTTAAGGTTCTCAGGGGTGGCCTTTGTGCCTATGGTTGGGTGACAATATTGTTATATTATCTATGGAAAAACGAGCACATCCCTTTATTTCTAACAATTACGTCACCAAGTTTCAATCTAATAAAAATGAAGGAAAAATAATAAGTACCGAGAATAACTAGGGAGTAAAAGACAATAACAATGTTGATGGAAAGAACAATAATCAACAATGCCTATATCACCATATACATGTTCTAATATGAATTACTCGACACAATTAAAAATGACATCAAATGGTTTGAGAAGAATTGTTGAGCAAGATGAGAAGTACATAAGACATAATTATTAATAAATGTTGAATCAATTGAAGAGAATTCTCATGTTCAAAGGTCATGATTATCTACTCCACAATAGTGAAACCTCACACCTCTTTAATGAACTTTTTTCATGTTGAATACCATTCACATCATAAATTAAAGGATTAATATGAATCTATAAAAGGAAGAAAATACAAAGGTTCAAAGTTAGAATACAACATATAAATGAAGATGTTATAATATAAATTTGATGATGAAGTTGACATCTACACACAACTTAGTAAAATGGGCTTGTATTTTAAATAAAAGTATAGACAAAATAAAGATGTAAATAACTTACAACTTGCACTTCAAAATTTCATAAATACACTAAGTACATGGAGAAACAAATGGATTAGACCTACTTTAATGAAAATTTTAAACCCCTAACTAAATTTGTCAACCATAACTCAGATGGGATATACAATATTCAATGAGTTTTCTTCTTACAATGGTTAGGGAATTTTATGAATACATAGATAATTCTCAAGTACTCAAATCAAAAGGCGTAAATAAAAGAAAAAGAAATATGAGACATCTACCTCATTTCAAGTTTGAATTGAGTATACATAAATGACATGTAGTAACCTAATGTTCAAACACTTCTCCTAAGAAAGGACATTACATTACTACTTTAGTTGGAATATAATACATGAAGAGAGAGTTTGTTCATTAGAATAAAATAGTCATATAATTTAGAAGTCGTGCATATTATTAATAATCAAATAAACAGCAAGACATGGTCAAAATGTTGAAACATACTAATATCAATTAATCAATAGAGCACCAACTTTTAATATTAAATTTCAACATGGGGGAAGAGTGACAATGTAGATAGTTAGATTTTGACTGAGGCCATGTTTCAAAACTTGAGATAATATGGTATCCTACATGGAGCAATGGTGGTGACACAATAAAATCCCCCCCTTTTTAAAAAACATGGTAATGGGAGAATCAAGGAAGAAACCATAGATGGGGGTTGTAGGAAAGGAATACAAGGAAATAGGGGAGTCAAGTTCTCCGACGAAGGAGGATTGACTCATAAAGGATAAAAAATCAAAAGGTGGCTATCTATAAAAAATAATAGAATAAAACCAAAGGGATGAAATCATTTCTATAAGAATCATTTCTTACATTTAGTATATGAAGGAACACATGGTTATAAAAAAGTTTATTGGCATATATCATTTTGATAAGGGTTCAATTTTGTGGGTAAATACCAATGGAATCCCAAAGGGAAAGTAGATATGAAGCTAGGATCCAAGGTATTCTTCAAAACAATGTTTTCCAACACCGAGGATAAAGAATGGGTTTTCCATGAAGGAATTTAATTCTTGAACTTAGTGGAGCTACACTTGAGATACTAGATGAAAATATTCATACCAAAGAAGGAAGATTTCATTAAAGCTCAGATTTGGATACACCTCTACCCTTTACCAAAGGAGTTTTGGGAGGAAGAAACTCTAGCGGGGATTAGGAATAGGCTAGGTAACCTTGTCAAAATGTCAAAAGTCACTAGAACAAGTAAATACACATCCTTTGAATTTATATGAATGTATCTAGAGTTTTACGAAATTCAATTTGTATCAATTTTCTAGATATGGAATGGACACAAACCCTATACTATGAGAATGTTCCATTTTGTTATTGTAAATGTCATGAACATGGGCATATCTTCAAAGATTGTTTGCTCAATATAGTGGGGAATTACAGAAAGCCTAAAGATGAGACTAATAAGGAGGGCTTCATTAAGGTCGCAAGAAAATGAAAATCGAGTAATAAAAATTCTAAACATGCACCCAACAACAATTCCAAACATGTTAATAACTTTCATGTCTCAAGATCAAAAATTAAAATCCAGAAAAATGGTACAAAGGAAGTGTCAAATGAAAAAGTGGTAGAACCAATCCTAGAGGATTCTCAAGAGATACCAAAGGTTGACCCAAAAATAAGGTAAATATAGATAGAAAACACAAAAATAGGACAAGTGGAAGAGATACAAGAGGAGTTAGGTATGGAGATTGAAGAGGAGGGACTGCTTGAATTGAAGGGGGACAAGGAAAATCCTATAGTGGACACATAAATGGTGGAATTATAACTACGAAACTTTAATATATAAATATGGGTAACAAGATAGACAAGAAATTTCTCTCTCGACCTACCTTTCTCTCCATTTTTCATACATTGAACTTAAGAAACATAGACTCGATGTTGATCAACGTACAAGATGCCCATATTTTCAAGATAGCTAACATCGGTAGCTTTATTTTGGTAAATATATCTTGCTTGTCCATACAATATGAGTTGGCATTCTTAGTGGCCCATATTTAGGTTTTCATCCTAGGTACTCACTTGAGGGCTTGTGGTGAGGTATCCTTGTGCAAAAAATAATTCACTCTTGATTAACTTCTTTGGATTTCATCATCTTTGGTGGCATACTCAATGTTTACTAATAGTACCTCCACACTTTCACTTTTGAAGACTCCCTTGGTTTTCATCACCTTAAGTGTGAGCACATTAGAAAGTTTCCATATTGTAATTTTTCAGTGAGGCTTAATAGTGTATCATAGGGGTGTGTTGAGTTTCTATAATATCAAATTAGCATTGAGACTTAAGGGAATCATGAGATCAATTGGTTCACTAACCATATTCATTGGATTGAAATTTTGAAAAATTTTGGTTTCAAATAATCCTACAAGTTCCCTTAGAATGTTAAGATAACCACCTTAATTGGTTGGCCTTTTACCCCTCTTAGATAAGAACCTAGTATCACCTTACCACGGTGTAGCATGGCTAATGTTCCTAGGAATACAAACCAAGGTATCCTTATGTCCTTCCACCACTTGGAAATGTTGGAGCCCCAACCGTGGCTACTTTGTACATTCTAGTCTTGACTATACTTTAAATATGATTTCTTTCTACTCAAAGTAAACATAATCCTACACCCTTTATTTCACAAAATATTATCTTAGTCCCTCTTTCTTCTCCCAAATTTAGCCTAAGTTTAGGCTCTAATTAAATCCATACTAGTAACCAATGATCAACCAAAGGGAAGAAGAAGATGATGTATAAAATTGTTAGGAACCAAGGGCAAGGCGGAAATGAAACTAATGTTGGGTTAGTAGTAGTACCAACCATGATAAAAAAACCCTACACAAGTTTGTAAGTTGAACATCCTTTTGCTATTTGTGGGAAGGATCATCACTCCCATTTGTTTCATGATTTAGTTTAAGTCCAATGATTGAGGGCCCAATTACCTTATCAAATTGAACCACACAAACCTACAACATTGAAAAATACTTCACCTAATCATAACATAATTGATTCCAATGGAAAGGCTCCACCATATTTTATATCCTCAATTACCCCATATGTGGGTGACCAATCCTCCCAACATATCTACCTATGCCACGTCCTCATCCGCGGAACATGAACACAACTTAGTTCTCGATATAATTTTGAATCCCTCAATAGTCCAACACCATTCAAATGCATGAATGTATGAAATTAAATAATGTAATTGAGTAAACAAGCATAACTCATATAATAATGGTAATCCATTCCCATTTCATTCATAACTAGATAAATAGAAATTAAGCTTCATATTTAAATGCATAGACATAATACTTATATTTTAACTAAAGGAAGTCCAATAAACTAGTTGCACATGAGTAATTGTCCACCCAATTATAAGAATCTAGGAAGGATTCCACTCCAACCTAGGCTATGAGGTTACCAAGGTGAAGGAAATGAGCTATAGGCTCACAAATCACTCAACCCAACCTAATTTATCTTAGGTTCAACTGATTCTCTCCCTCCTAAACACTTTAGGTAAATAATCCAAACATCAAACAATCATGGCATTCTCATCCACTCTACACAACACAAGGAATATAGTTTGTTTCTATACTCCACAGTACCTTGGTAATATTATTCCCTTCCAGTGCGCTTTAGTGTAGGTAGGAAGAATCCATTTTATTGATTGGCTTTAGGGGATAACCTGAAAAAAATGCCTTAGATATAAGATAACCAATGAGTATCAATTAATAGGGAAGGTGAATATTTCCCAAACAATTCGACCTCTATGATCCTCTACAACCATATGTATCTCATCCTAGGTCCATAAATTACTCTTCCATAGTTTATTTGGTCTTTTTTAGGTTGTGTATATCAGTGAAAATAGGAGGAATGCAATGTTCATAACTTGGGTTGTGCTTCCCCGTGAAAATGGTGAGTGGTTAATAATGAATGTGAGGAATCATTTTGGATCCCATGAGAATAGAGAGGAATGAATTCCCATGAGAAAGGATCATTCACATGTTTCCCTGCTAATTGTACTCATCCCCATGCCTCTGTAACTATGTGAGGTAGAAATTCCTCACCAACCATCACATGCATTAAATGATTGGATTCTAAGTCAAAGGTGGAGGATGATATTTAATTAATATGCATTATGAAAAGGTAGGAGTTCTTAAAATGACATGGAATTATAAGATCAATTTCCCTTGGGCCCCTTTACTCTTCTCCTCTTGTGGACTCATAGCCCCTCTTTCACTCTCCACAAGAAACTTGGACCTTTATATTAATTTTCAACAATGAGATTTGCATAGCTTGATCATAACATGGAAATTCTATCACATGGTACATAGAAAGAATATTCACTACAATTACATGCGTAGGAATTCACTAGTATAGCCTTGGTTATCTCTATACTATGAATCCATACAAACATATTTACATCATTTATACATGGGGTCAATTATTTAACATTAATAACTCAACTCTTATCTTTATAACCACTTATTTGCAATATGCACATAATCTAATACAATATATTGAAAGGGTCAAAATTTGGGTATTAGAACCTCATTGCAAATTCATAATCATCAAGATAAGGAAATGCAACCTCAAATTTTGGTGGCTCGTCACCCATTATAACTTTATAATGCATGGAAATGAGGAGTAGGAACCCTTCAAATTCTAGGATTATTAGCTTTGACTTGGATAAAAAAATGGAGCCACAATTCCCTTCTTCCACTCCCTTCAAAATAAGGAACATCATTAATAATTTCCTTAAATTCCATTAACATTTCATGGATGAGGGGGGCTCCTCTTGTATTTTGTCCTAGTTTATTGGAAATAAATTTGTTCTCTAACCCTTGTCTCATTGAGTACCATGTTGTGAGCCTTTTATGGTAGAATGTATGACATGAGAGGGATTTTTCTAATATCTTAATTTATTTAGGTGGTAAGGCTATCTTGGTTGATGTAGTGGTTGTGATAACCCCATTCGACTATAATATTCTCTTTGGGGATGATTACATGTATTCAATGAAATTCATGGTGTATTTTATCTTTTGTGTTATGCAATTTTCTCATGAAGGATTTATTTCCACCATTAATTAAGTCACATATTATAATCCTCAATGACATCTAGCTAATGACAATATTTTTCTTTTTGTGGTTGGATATTCCTTATTTGCAAATGTATTGTGGCCACTTACACAATTTGAATAATAAATATCCTTTAATTATTTTGAATGAATTAAGATCAAACATTAAAGAGGTTCCTTTTACCATGGGGGAACAAAGCCAATTTCACCCCAATATGTGAAGGTGTCATTTCCTCTTCACCAACTTTGTTTCCCAATAATGAAGAATTATTAGAGGCCACAAATATATTGGATAGTACTTCGGATGACCTCTACCTTAGATCTCACGTGGAATTCCTTCCTAGGCTTGATCACTCCATGAGTGTACCCATAAACTTTGTCCCCCTTGCCAATGTTTATAGTTTTCTAGCTTTCATGAATTCACCACCTACACTTAAGAGGATACCTTAGAACAATTTTCCATATATAAGACTTAATTATGTATATCTTAAGTGGGATGTGGTCAAACAATTTAAGGTTGAGAACACTTCCATGGATTTAATAGCTCATAAAGAATCTAATTAACTTTACATCTATTGTTTTGTGGGTGTAGAACCTCAAATTGGATTTCATGGTGCTTATGGATCATTCTCTTTTCCATGGTTGGCTAAGTAAGGAATTTTCCTGAATTGGCATATAGGTTTAGGTCTTCCTTCTATAACACTACATTAATAATTTTTCTACTCAAATATGCAATGGGATTTCTTTCATTGGACTTGGTGATGTATTCCATTCTACTTCATTACCATTCTATTCTTATAATGACATAACCTTACTATGATGAATCACCCTATATTAGCTCTTTATTTTTCGACAACACCAATCCCAAGAATTTTCCATAGGACAAAGAGCCCTTGTAGATTGAGATTGCATTTTGAGCATCATTCCATGCCCTTATCTATTTTTGGTCTTTCCCATAAAGGCTCCCAACCCTTTATTGAATTGTTTATTGATACATATTTTTTCATTTTCTCGTTTCCATTTGTTATTTGTTTATTTTTTTGTTTTATTGAAATCCACATATGCAAAACATTTCCATTTAATGGAAGGCATGCACCAGGGTGTTCACTAATTGCTGTGAAATTCTTGCCTTGTTTCATTTTTACCATGCATTCCCTCCCATGCTTGGGAAAATATTTTCTTGTAGTATAACACATGTTATGCACCAAACACCCCAAATAGTATAAAAATAGAAAGAGAATTACCTTTGTGCTTTGATAATGAGAGAATAATGAATGTGAAGCATCTTTGAGGGGGGAACCTCATTTCAAAATAGAACAAATGTACAAGATGATATGATTTCTAAAACTAGGTATCCTTGGTATATATAGGAGACAAAGAGCACAATTACAATTACAATTAAAATTAAAGTGTCTAGCCGACCATAATAATATAACAATAGAAATGTAATAACTCAATATCTAGGGATTAACATTACCCTCCCATTCAAAAAGTGTTTCCCTCAACATTTGAATAGTTATGGATATTCATGCATGAAGAACTCATATTCCCAGGTTGCCTCTTATACTAGTAGGTTCTTCCACTTGATGAGGTACTCAATAATTGCTCGATTTCATAGTTGTTTGATCCTTGTTTCAGGGATTGTTTCTGGTTCTAATATGATTTTCACTTATTCATTAATATTTGGTACAATAGTTTGAATAGGGATATTATCATTGATTACTTTCTTTAAGTAAGAAACATCAGACACTGGATGTACATGTGAATATAGAGGCAAATCCAATTTGTAAGCCATACTTTCGATCCTCTACAACACCTTAGAGGGACCATAGTACTTGGGTGCTAATTTATCGTCCTTATTTTTTTGCTTGAAGGACATATGTTTGTATGGTTGTAGGCTCAAAAATATCCAATCACCCACTTCAAAATCCATTATGTTGATTTTCTTGTTGTTTCAATTTATTTTGTGTTGTAACCAAGCCGTCCTTCAATATTTTGAGAACCTTTTGTTGGTGCTTTATGTGGTCCTCCATTGCTTGAACCTTTGATTTCCCTCTCAATGGTGATGTGATGGATGTAGGATTATATCCATAAAGTGTTATAAATGGGGACATTTTTTTATGAAGTATGGAAGTGTTAGAACCTTAGCTTTTGATGCTTCATCACACTTCTCCTAGAATTAGTCGGTTGGGCGATTGACCGAAAGTCTAAATCAATTGGTCGAGTGATCAACTATCCTATCAGTTGGATAGTCGACCAACAAACGAATATAGTCTATTAGTGGATCAAATAGCCAAGTAATCAACTACAAGTTGGATGCATGAACGGTCAGGTAGAGCAACCTTGACCAACCAACTAGACAGGGAAGATTTGATGGAGTCAACTCTAACAACTAATAGTTGTATGTGGACAAGATCTTCCCAAATTATAGGAATTTGGTTAGATATTGAGACTATAAATAAAGGACCTGATGGGTCATCATCATATGGTTGAAATGTGAGACATCATGTCCAGTATGCATTGTGACATTATGATCACAATGTGTTGTGCATAAGTGTTGTAACAACGTCTTTAAACACCACCGATATTTTTTAAAGTTATTTCTCTTCGATTATTTGCAGTTTTATTTATTTGTTTTGTATCAAGTTACACCCAATCCCCAACATGGTATCATAGTGTCTGGTTTTGACCTTTCCTATTGTCTACAAATCTTGTTGAGTCGGATATGTTTTTTGATTGACTCTAGGTTGTTTATTTGTTGATTGTAACCGTGGAAATAAATCATATTTGTTTAGATATTGAAGATGGATTTGAATATCGATCTTGTTGTTTTGAACATATCAAATTATGTTATGAAGGAAATCTTTATTCGACAAATTGAATGAAATCCATGTTATGTAGTTGGAGAAAGAGTCGATATCTCTCAATCCTCATTCATTTGACAAAATTGAGGACTATTTGAAGCATGTGAAGGAGCTTTAGTTGAAATTGGATGAAAGTCGAAAGAATTATTAGAAGAAAGACAGACAACTCATCGAGTTGGTCCTGATGAATTTGAGAATGCCATTCGACATGCTTATTTTGACTTTCCACACCAACATGAAAACATGTAAGGAAGATGGTAATGATTATACCTTTGAATCTTTTTGTATCTTACTTGTTATTGATCAACACATATTTCTACATGAAGGCAATCTTGGTGGAAAGCATCAAGCTCACTTTCTCAAGGGAAAGGGAAAGGTGAATCATAAGGAGAGAGGACTATTTGATACCCCTATACAAAGATTGGAATACCTCAACCAGAAACCTAAAGGATTTCAGAAGAATCAAAAGAAGAATACATGTCAGTACTGTGGAAATATTGGACATGTGGAGAAAGACTGCAACAAGAAGAGATAAACTTAGAAGAGAAGGTCAATAAACTTGAAGTAAATGCATTCGTTGATCACCTATCCATTGATAATTTCACCTCCCAACACTACTACATATCGAAAAAATTGCGACGACCACTTGCGACGAAAGTACTCTTTCGTCGCAACATGCAAGAGAAAAAGTTCAATTTTTCTAAATCCACCCTGTATTCGTCGCTATCTCGACGCATGTAGGTTGACTAAATTTTTATGGTCAATGTTTGTCACAAGAGCGACGAATGTAGTTTGTCCATCACAAGAGAGACGACTCACCTAACCTTAAAATTGACCATTAAAAATGATTTAAAATAAATAGGTGGAAAATAAATATTTTTAGGTCAATATTGTCGCAATTGCGACGATAGTGACCTAAAATCGGACTATAAATATTTGACGATTTAAAGATGTTGAGACAATATTGCTATAACAACGACGGTTCCGAAAGGGTATTTTTGTGAAGAAAAATGTCGCAGAATGTTGTTAGAGGTGGGGAAAAAAGTAAAGCGGGTGAAAATGGTGATGGTAGATGTTATTTCCCTTGTAAAAAATGTTGCCTCAGACGTCCCGTAAGAATTTTTATAGAAACAACTACAAAACATTGTAGGAAATATGGTCACATTGATGGAGGATCGAATGAATATCGTACCGTGGTAATTAGCTATATATTCATTATCTTTTTTTATTTTGTCAATTTTATATAAAATTATATATATGTGTATATATATTGTTTGAATGTTTGTTATAGTATACACTAATTTTGCATGATTGTTTCTAATTATAAAGTTAGAGTTTCCCTCTAACTTTCCGCAAAATATTGCACCAAGTATTAGTAGAAATGATGTTGTACAAGCTGAGGAACATCATCATGACCAAGCAAATGAGGATCTCATCGAAGAAGATGATGGGACAAATCAAGTTAATGATCCCATGGAAGAAGATGATGGGACAAATCAAATGATCCAAGATTTGTTTTCGCATCCAGATGAGGATGGGGAAAATGTTGGTATTTATGATGAACCTCTATTAGAAAAGGCAAATAAATGACTTTATGAAGGATTATGAGAAAATATTCTCTCTGCTACACTAGTGAACTTAAAGGTTATGAATAATTTTTCGAACAATTGTATGACACAGATACTAAGGTATGTAATATGTTTCATCTCATACTATACATAAATGTTGATTTTTTTATATTTGTTTTTAGTGTTAATTAATGTGTAAAATAA
>ML781992.1:655524-671848 GCA_009831015.1 Picea engelmannii
ATTATAAGGGATATGGGTTAAACATTAGGGATGAAAAGGGTTAAGGGTTATAGAGGTTATGGGTTTAGGGTTCCATACATTAGTGTATATAGTTATTAGTTGATAATCCTTATAATTGTTATGGAATGTAAGGGTTAGGGATTGTTTTTTATAGATTTTAAGGATGAAACATGTGACACAACTTATAATGGT
The DNA here is from genome assembly GCA_009831015.1 of Picea engelmannii. Taxonomy (NCBI): domain Eukaryota; kingdom Viridiplantae; phylum Streptophyta; class Pinopsida; order Pinales; family Pinaceae; genus Picea; species Picea engelmannii. Next base: position 655,717 of record ML781992.1, read on the forward strand.
TATGGATCATATCAATTACATCTTCTATGGATAAGGGGTTATAAGAGTTCGAGGTTAGAGATTACAAGGGTTAACAATTATATAATTTAGGGATTAAGGGTTATTGGGGACAAGGGTTAGGGTACTTTCTTGATAGAAAATGACAATTAAATTGGTTATGATATAATGTTCAAGGGTTATAAAGATTATGCGATTGGGATATAGGAATTAGGTGTGAAAGATATTAGAGGGGTTGGTTGTTTTCCATTCCCCTATGGATAATATGAGGATGAATATTGGTGCTGGAAGTTAGGGGTTTTAGTTGAATAAGGGTTTGGGTGATGGAAGTTAGGGGTTTTAATGAATCTACATGCACCCCATAGGATATCTGGTGAATTGACAATGCATGTAGAGAAATTCCTTGCTATGACCTACTGTGGGTGGGCCTAGATGTTATTGATGGTGCTAAAGCACCAAATCACCTCCTATCACAATTGATAATGGTGGAATTGTGCCTTTGGGATAGTACTATGTGTTTTCTTTCAATAACATACCCATGCTTCAACCACATGTTAGTATCTGAGATGGAGGTCCTAAGGTGCTAAGTATGTAATGGTGGGGTCAGTTGTTAAGATGATGGGGAGGTAGGGTTTAAGGGAATGTGTTTCACCTTGATTTTTTCACACATTGGATCAGCTCATGATACATATCAAGGACTATCCATATGATGGGATGAAATACTAGGGAGACTTACAGCTAACGAAACTACCAATTGGATGAACATGGGGCTCGACTGATATGTATAGATGCATTGAACACAACTAATATTTGTATAGTTTGACTCCCATATTCCACTTGAAGGCCAAAGATATCATTTAGAGGCATTGTCTCATGGTTTTAGGCCTTGTTCATGGCCCATGAGCCAAATAAGTTTCATTTATGGTATAAATATTTAAATTTCCTCCCTTGAACATTCAATTGCCTTAAGACCCACCCTTGTTGTGCAATTAATGGCTATAATATCTTACTCAAAGGGAAAATATTCCTCGTAGATGCCCTTTGTGGTGGTTTAAGGACTTTCTCACGACCCTCAACCCTTATAAGATTCATTTAGGACTAAGGCACTTTTTTTTCTCCCATGAACATGGCCAAATCCATAAGACCCATCCTTAGTGCACAAAATCTCATAATTGTGTACTCCATATGTCACTTTGACACCAAATATCACCTCTAAAGGGCCCTTTAATGGAAATTATCCTATACTAATGCATGACATTAGATTGGTGAAGGAGGGATCTAGAAGAGATTTGGTGAAGATGTCTACTTGTTGATCTACTAAAGGAACAAAGATTGGCACAAGCTGTCCTTGAGCATGAGGTTGCCAAATTTTGTGCATCCAAATATCCATGTGTTTTGTCTTCTGATGATTCATTAGATTATGAATAAGTTCAATGGTACTTTGATTGTCACAAATGTGGAATGAGTTTGTGGATGAAGACCAAGTTGATCAAGCATCATCTGTATCCAGGGAAGATGCTTCCCGACATGAACTTCACTAGCATAGTTTTCGTTAGTGGAGAAGAGAATAACAACTTGTTTCTTCTTAGAACACTAAAAAATTGGTCCAGAGCTAAGAGAAAACAAGTAGCCCAAGGTAGATATTCACTCATCAAGATCGCTAACCTAGTGGGCATTGAAAAATCCAAGGAAGAAGATATGAGTATGATCGGGAATGGATGGTACTTGGTTCTCCATATTTTCAATGGCCTCCGAGGGGGCACCAAACACTGCAAGACGTGTGGTTCTCTTCCAGATGTTGGACGCTATCTCTGGTTGAACCAATTTCAGGGTGGGAAAGTCGTTAAAAATAAAAGATAACTCTTCCCAGGCCCCCAATGACATCTCCAGATTTCCTAACATTGTTGTCCACCACCATGTCCCATTTCGAGACTATTAATCCAATTCTCTTATGTCCAAAGTTAGTACAGTAAAAACAATGACCATAAAATAAATTTGCATACCTATGCGTGAATGATCTTCTTTGTGGCATAGTCCTTATGAATTTTTGACTTGACTGATCATGATCATGATTGAAGCTTCTTTGTGGCTTGAACATGGATGGTCCCCTTGAATATGTATCTTTAATAGTTTTCTTAGATTCTGGTTGACCATGATTCCTTCCTTTGATTACTTCTGCATAACTCTTTCTATTTTCTTCATTCTTCTTTTCTAGCAACCTAGACTACTTCTCTTCATTCTCTATAACTGATGTGGATGTTTTTGTCTCTTGAACATTCGTGTTGAGATTGACGATTTTACTTCTCAATGTGACAACTTCTTATTCAAGCTTCTCAAACTCTTCTTCTTTCTTCATTATCCGAGACTTCATGACTTCTTCTGTTCTTTTCGCTTCTTCAAGCTGAATTTTTAATGTGATTATTTCTTCTTCAAGTCCTTTCTCTTATTGACCAAACTCTGCCTCAAGCTGGTTTAGATCGTTAGTTCTTTCCTTAAGATGATATGTCAATATCTTCTCTCTCATTTCTACTTCTTCCTTCTGTGCTGCTATGTTGGTTTCCAAACACTACTTTTGATATTCAAGATTTTCTTCGATCTTTCTAGCTTCTTCTAGCTAAGTTATTAAGTTTGCAATGACATGTTGGGCTTCTTAAAAAAATTGAACACTTTCCTTTTGTTTCATCAATAATTTCTTGAGTGAATTGTTTTCTTCTTTTGGTTCATCTAAAGAACTAATCAATTCTTATTCATAATTGTCTTCCTTTTCAATTATTTTTCCTGTCTCATTTCCTTCATGGCATTCTATTTCAATATGTCCACGTTTTTCACAATTAACACAAAAAAACATACCTCTGGTGATTATGTACTCTTCATCTTCTGAATCTTCTTGACATGGTGAACATAATTATTCTTGATTTGTATCTGCATCTTCTTTGTCATTTTCTGAATCTGTGATGGGTGAAGAATGTATGTCATTTAACTTATCCCAAATTTCTTTTGTTGATGAACATTTACCAACATTTTCTCTTACCAGATTAGGTAATCCTTCCCAGATGAAATCCATTGTTATTTTGTTATTTTTCCTCAATTCCTTCTTGGCTACAGTCTTTTCCCTTTTTGAACTATCATATCCTGTAACAACTGATAGCCAAATATAATGTCCCTGTGCCTGTAAAAATAATTCCCTCCTTATGCTCCAAATCTCATACTTAAAACCATTTTGACCATTAAACATTGGTACTCCATTCTCTGAATAATCCATGATCTCCGTCTAGTGGTTAAACTGTTTCCTTAAGGAACTGGCTCTGATACCAATTGTTGGATTACTGAGAGGGGGGGTGAATCAGTAATAGAGCAATTTAATCCTTTTTAACCATATAATCCAAGTGTTATATCAATGAATCATTATCGTCCAATAACTGTAGGGTAAATAAGCAATGAACAAATGAACAATCATACACATACACAGTACACCAGTGTTTTACGTGGAAACCCAAATCGGGAGAAAACCACATAATGTTTTTTCTTATATGTCTTGAAGAATTACATTCATTGGAAGCACCAAATTCCTTTGTTTTCTAGCTGCAACTGGAAGGAGGCTCCAACCCCCTAGTTTCTTAGGCTACAAACTGAAGGTAGCTCCAAATCCCCAATTCTCTGGCTACAACTAGAAGGAGGATAGAACCCCCTATATTCTCCGGATACAACCGGAAGGTGGCTACAACCACCTGTCCTTGCTCAGTCCAACCACCCTGAAGTAGAAGCAGAATGATGGAACCACTTTCACACTATCCTTGTGAGATATACGACTATAAACCTGTACTAATAAATCTGAACCATGCATCAACCTGTACCTCAACCTGTAATCAATCGGTACCATAAATAAGTGCATCAACCATGCACCAACCTGTACCAAACAACCTGTAATCAACCTGTACCATAAACAAGTGCATCTAACCATGTACCAAGTATGTACCAATCATGTGTCAACTACTCATCAACTATTAATCATCAATATGTACCAACATCATCAACTATACACCTCATGTATGTGCCAACTCATCAACTACTTCTCTCAACCATGTACTCAACATGTACCTCAACCAAAATCCCTCATCAATTTCATCATCCAAATATGATTTGTAGCTCTGTAATAGACCTGGTGTATATGACCACATTCTTGCAAACCTTCCTTAACTTTAACAAAAAGAGACTAGCATTTTCATCAAACTTTTCTTTAGTCTCACATGCCTAGTTTTGGATTAGTCAACAACCCTAACTTGAAGTAATCATAACTTTGAACCTGTAATGTATAAAGATTTGAAATTGATACACAATATTCTTCAGTTTGTTTAATGCAATTCTTCTAGGTGTTACTACTTGGAACCTATCAGAAAAAGAGTTATAGAAAAAATTACATACCTTGTTGAATTATGGATTATTCTAGAGAGTGACATTGTAGAGCGTACCCCACACAAAATATTCATTGAATTGATCTGAAACTATTACAAAGCATACTACAGGATATACCCTAACCAAAAAAATTTGTCTCATTGAATTTTTATCTTTTATGAAGAAGTTATGATGTTTTTATCCAAAACACCTATTTTTGACTAGTTTCAGGACTAGCCACAAACCCTATATTCCACTGAGTGTAACTCCCAAAATATAATGACCCACAAGATGAATTGTTTACCACAGATACTTGGGTATGTTTTATCAATGGCATATCAATTTCATGGTCTGAATAATTATATAAAAACAGTTATAGCGAAAACAGTGAGATGACTTGTAAATAACATACCTTAGAAAGAACCATCAAAAGAATTTACCCTTCCTTGCATTTCGGCCTTATTTTCTTCACCTTCCCTAAGAAATTCGGCTTATATATCCTTGGTTACCTCAAACACCTATAGATATTCAATATGCTCAAGTGTAATTAAAATGAGAGAGCCTTGCCTCTTATTTATACTCTCCAAGTAGCTTCCTTAAAAACATTTGGCCCACTTTCCTTATTTTAGGGTTAACCCACTTCTAATTTCTGCATTAAATTTATTATTGAAATAATTTATTTTGTATTCACTTTGAATTATAATACACTCATCACTTCACTTTATTATTTACCTTTTAAAAAATCTTAAACCACATTGACTACTTTGACCTTTTGGGGCTTGTAGATGACATATGAGGGTCCTCCAACTTCGAAAGGCCATAACTCTCAAACCGTGAGGAGTTATGTGACATTCCACATACAAAAAAAAAAGGAATGACATGTACTATCCATATAGAATATTATTACCTTCAAATAATAAAAAATCATACCATTATCCATCAAACAAACTTGGGTCTATTACCCAAACCTGGGTTCTCCAACTTCACATGGTCATAACTCTCTAACCATGAGGAGTTATGTGACGTTATACATACCACCAGAAATGGCATGACAAGAACTATCCATATAGGATAGTTTCTCTGACAAATTCATTGTCCTTCATCTCATTATTCCACAATTAAGCATGGGTTATCTTACTCCGCAAAGCGTCTTCCCGTGAGGGATTTCACCATAAGAGGACTACTTTGGAGTTCATCCATATTTACTTCTTATCACCCATGACAAAAAAATAATGAGTCATATTTACGTCAAACAATCTTGGGTCCATTAACCAAACCTTTGTGCTACGAGTCTTTCTTCAAGGGTTGACATCAAGGACAACCAACCTTAATCAACAATCTCCCCCTTTGGCATTGATGGCAACACTATGATGCAATACTAAAATCATATCACTCATGCTCCCCCTGGAACCATGCCTCTGTCCTATGCATCTGATAAATCTGCCTCTATCCTCTGCATCTAATAAATCTGCTACCCCTGGAACCATGCCTCTGTCCTTTGCATTTGATAAATCTCTTACCCTTTGTCATCAATGGAAAAGGTATCTTTCCATCCAGGGCCGCTCCCCCTAACTGAATTGACCTCTTATGGTTCTTCCTCGTGTACATCTAAGACACATAAGATAAGCATTCAAAAAGCATTAAAAAATAATTCATTTTGGAGTAGAAATAACTCCAAGTCTTTGGCGAAGATATTCAAAGGCTTCCCGTGGAAGTGGTTTTGTAAAGATGTCTGACACTTGTTCTTTTGTTCCCACATACTCAACTCTGATGTTCTTTTCTACAACCTGTTCCCGTAGAAATTGATACTTGATTGGAAACTGCTTCATCTTGGAGTGCATCACTGGGTTTTTTGAGATACTGATGGCACTTGTATTATCACAATATATTGGAATGGGCTCATCATACTCAACCTGTATATCTGTCAAAGTTTGTTTCATCCAAAGAACCTGCGTACAACATGATGTTGCTGTAATATACTCTACCTCGGCTATAGATAGAGACACTAATGATTGTTTCTTACTTAGCCATGATACCAAACACTCACCTAAGTAGAACGCTGCTCCATTGGTGATTTGTCGGTCATCAATACAACCTACCCAATCTGCATCTGTGTAGGCAATAAGTGATAGATATTTTCCTTTTGGATACCATAATCCAAACTCTTATGTTCCTTTGAGATATTTGAAGATCCTCTTTACTATTGATACATGTGATTCTTTTGGTGCTGCTTGAAATCATGCCACCTATCCAAATACTTGCATTACATCTGGCCTGGATGCTGTCACATATAGTAGGCTTCCAATCATTGACCTGTATTTCCTTTGATCTATAGACGTTGAATCATCATCTTTTCTCAACTTACAACTGGTTTGCATGGGAGTGATAAATGGTTTGCAATATTCCATTTCGAACCTCTTTAGCATTTCTCTGATATACTTGGTTTGAGAAATAAAAATTCCTTGGTTGCTTTGACGTATCTAAAGTCCCAAAAAGAAGAATAGTTCTCCAAGTAATGACATTTCAAATTCATTCTGCATGTCTTTTGCAAATTTATGGCTTAACCTATCATCATCACTACCAAAAATAATATCATCAACATACACTTCAATTAATAAAATATTACCTTGACTTACCTTGATGTAGAGGTTGTTGTCTACACTTCCTTTTCTGAACCCTGCCTACTGCAGATACTTATCCAGTCTGGAGTACCATGCTCTAGGAGCCTGTTTTGGACCATACAAGGCCTTCTTTAATTTACACACATAGTCTATGTTCTCTGACAACTGAAATCCTTCTGGTTGTTCAATGTAGACTTCTTCTTCAAGTTCCCCATTCAGAAAATATGATTTTACATCCATCTGATATACTTTAACATTTTTGGAGCATGCATAAGCTAAAATCAAACGGATTGCTTCCATTTTGGAAACTGGGGCAAATGTCTCTTCAAAGTCGATTCCTTCAATCTGTGCATATCCTTTACATACCAATCTCGCTTTGTTCCTTGTAACCTGTCCATCTTCATTCAATTTATTCCTGAAAACCCATTTTGTGTCAATCACGTTCTTATTCTTTGGTCTTGGAACCAATTCCCAAGTGTCATTTTTCTCTATTTGATCCAATTCTTCATCCATGGCCTTATTCCAAAATTCATCCTTGCTGTCTTCTTCAAAACAAATTGGTTCAATTGTAGATAAGAGTGCTAGGTGTGTTTGTTCTGGTGAATGGATTCTTCTTCTAGTCTCAACTCCTGCATCTTTGTTTCCGATAATCTGATCTAAAGGATGATTCTTCTGTACTCATTTATTGGGTGTCTTTGGAGACACTTGCTGAATTTTCTCTTATTCTTTTGTTGGCTTCTCTTGATCTTCCTCTTCTACTTCCTTTTCATCTTCTTCTTCTTCTTCTAAGGGTTGTTTCATTGAGTCATTTTCTTCCTTTGATTCCAGTCTTCCTATTTCATCAATTGTTACGTTTATGCTTTCCACAACTTTGTTCAATCTTAGATTGTAACACTTGTATGCTTTCATTGTACTTGAGTAACCAACAAGTACTCTTTTATCCACACAAGAGACAAACTTTCCCATTCTTCCATCTTCTCTTTTGATGTAGCATTTGCTTCCAAAAACTTTGAAGTGCTTCACATTTATTGGTCTTCCTTTCCATAGCTCCTAGGGAGTTTTGCCAGTGTTGTTTCTGAGCATTACTTTGTTTTGAATGTGAGCTGATGTATGCACTACCTGTGTTAGAAAAATATCTGTCAATTTTTAATCCATTAGCATTGTTTGAGCCATTTCCTGTGTAATTATCATCCATTATGATAATGTTCCTTTGTCTTTGAACCACTCTCTGAACCAATCTATGAATCCATGCTCTCGTCCACTATCATATATCTAACCAAACCTGCTAAGTGTTTTTATGAATCCATCTATGTCCATACTGTCCAAGACTCTACTTGCACAACTGTCCATAATGCTAACCCATTTATCATTATACTATCAAACTATACTTCTGCTAACTGATTGCTTTGAATATGTCTTCTCAAACTTGCAAGTTGCTCGAAGGATGGTTCTTTGGTCTGTCATAGTTATCACATAGACTCCCCCTGTCTAATATTCATATTACTTGGGAGTCTCTAAGCCATATGGCTCATAACAATTCCTGCTCTTATGTGTATTCATCATCATCTTCATGGGTAAATTCATTATCTCTCTGAGCTATGACTTATTTCTTTCTATCTATGGATTCATCTTTCACTATAATGCCTGAAAATACAATCTCTTGAACCTGTTCCTTATTTACTTGCCCTTCCTTTCTTTCAGTTATTTTCCAAACCTTTCTGTATCTAACATCTTTCTTTTTCTCTGTAGAATTTTCTTCATCTCATTTTATTGCCAATATTGTGATCTCTGGTACTTGGTCTTTGTTCACCTGTTCTTCTTGTTTTCTTATCCATACTTTCTTATATCTGATATCAATATTCTATTTCATGGAAGTATCGATCATGCTTGTACAATCAATGGCTATATGTCCATAGGTATGACATTTGTAACACTCAATGTTACGTGCGGCCACATAGGAACTTCTTGCTTGAACATTTCTTTTATAATCACTACAATTTGCAACCTTATGTCCAAAGTTAGTATAATAAAAACAATGACCATAAAATAAATTTGCATACCTGGGAGTGAATGGTCTTCTTTGTGGCATAGTCCTTCTGAATTTTTTTCTTGAATTATCATGATCATGATTGAAGCTTATTTGTGGCTTGAACATGGATGGTCCCCTTGAAGATGTATCTTTAATAGTTTTCTTAGATTCTGGTTGACCATGATTCCGTCCTTTGATTACTTCTGCATAACTCTTTCTATTTTCTTCATTCTTCTTTTCTAGCAACCTAGACTGCTTCTCTTCATTCTCTATAATTGATGTGGATGTTTTTGTCTCTTCAACGTTCGTGTTGAGCTTGACAATTTTACTTCTCAATGTGACAACTTCTTCTTCAAGTTTCTCAACCTCTTCTTCTTTCTTCATTATCTAAGACTTCATGACTTCTTCTGTTCTTTTCGCTTCTTCAAGCTGAATTTTTAATGTGATTATTTATTCTTCAAGTCCTTTCTCTTCTTGACCAAACTCCACCTCAAGCCAGTTTAAATCATTATTTCTTTCCTTAAGATGATCTGTCAATATCTTCTCTCTCATTTCTGCTTCTTCCTTTTATGCTTCTATGTTGGTTTCCAAACACTGCTTTTGATATTCAAGATTTTCTTCGACCTTTCTGGCTTGTTCTAGCTGAGTTATTAAGTTCACGATGACCTATTGGGATTCTTCAAAAATTTGAACACTTTCCTTTTGTTTCATCAATTCTTTCTTGAGTGAATTGTTTTCTTCTCTTAGTTCATCTAAAGCACTAATCAATTCTTCTTCATAATTGTCTTCATTTTCAATTATTTTTCCTGTCTCATTTCCTTCATTGCATTCTATTTCAACATGTCCATGTTCTTCACAACTAACACAAAACAACAAACCTCTAATGATTATGTACTCTTCATCTTCTGAATCTTCTTGACACGGTGAACATAATTCTTCTTGATTTGTATCTGCATCTTCTTTGACATTTTCTGAATTTGTGATGGGTGAAGAATATATGTCATGTAACTTATCCCAAAGTTATTTTTCTGATGAACATTTACCAACATTTTCTCTTACCGGATTAGGTAATCCTACCTAGATGAAATCCATTGCTATTTTGATATCTTTCCTCAATTCCTTCTTGGCTACAGTCTTTGCCCTTTTTGAACTATCATATCCTATAACAACTGATAGCCAAATATAATGTCCCTGTTCCTGTAAAAATACTTTCGTCCTTATGCTCCACATCTCATACTTAAAACCATTATGACCATTAAACATTGGTACTCCATTCTCAGAATAATCCATGATCTCCTTCCAGTGGTTAAACTGTTTCCTTAAGGAACCAGCTCTGATACCAATTGTTGGATTACTGAGAGGGGGGGTGAATCAGTAATAGAGCAATTTAATCCTTCTTAACCATATAATCAAAGTGTTATATCAATGAATCATTATCATCCAATAACTGTAGAGTAAATAAGCAATGAACAAATGAGCAATCATACACATACAGAATACACCAGTGTTTTACATGGAAACCCAAATTGGGATAAAACCACATAATGATTTTTCTTATATGTATTGAAGAATTACATTCATTGGAAGCACCAAATTCCTTTATTTTCCAGCTGCAACTGGAAGGAGGATCCAAACCCCTAGTTTCTCCGGCTATAACCTGAAGGAAGCTCCAACTCCCCAATTCTCTGGCTACAACCAGAAGGAGGCTACAACCCCCTATGTTCTCCGACTACAATCGTAAGGTGGCTACAACCACCTGTCCTTTCCTCATCCAACCGCCCTGAAGTAGAAGTAGAATGATGGAACCATTGTCACATTATCACTGTGAGATATACCACTGTAAACCTGTACCAATAAATCTGAACCATGCATCAACCATGCATCAACCTGTACCTCAACCTGTAATCAACCTGTACCATAAACAAGTGAATCAACCATGCACGAACCTGTACCAAACAACCTGTAATCAACTTGTACCATAAAAAAGTGCATCCAACCATGCACCAAGTATGTACCAATCATGTTTCAACTACTCATCAACTATGAATCATCAATATGTACCAACATCATCAACTATACACCTCATGTATGTGCCAACTCATCAACTACTTGTCTCAACCATGTACTCAACATGTACCTCAACCAAAATCCCTCATCAATTTCATCATCCAAATATGATTTGTAGCTCTATAATAGACCCGGTGTTTATGATCACATTCCTGCAAACCTTCTTTAACTTTAACAACAAGAGACTAGCATTTTCATCAAACTTTTCTTTAGTCTCACATGCCTAGTTTTGGATTAGTCAACAACCCTAAATTGAAGTAATCATAACTTTGAACCTGTAATGTATAAAGATCTAAAACTGATACACAATGTTCTTCATTTTGTTTTATGGAATTCCTCCAGGTTTCATTACTTGGAACCTCTCATAAAAGGAGTTATAGCAAAAATGGCATACCTTGTTGAATTATGGCTTATTCTAGAGAGCGACCTTGTAGAGCGTGCCCCGCACAAAATGTTCATTGAATTGATATGAAACTATTACACATGATACTACAGAATGTACCCTAACTAACACATTTTGTATCACTAATTTTTTATCTTTTATGAATAAGTTATGACGTTTTTACCTGAAACACTTGTTTTTGACTAGTTTCAGGACTAGCCACAAAACCTATTTTCCACTGAGTGTAACTCCCAAAATATAATGACCCACATGCTGAATTTTGTAACATGGATACTTGGGTATGTTTTCTCAATGGAATATCAATTTCATGTCTGAATCATTATAGAAAAAAATTTATAGTGAAAATGGTGAGATGACCTGTAAATAACATACCTTAGAAAGCACCATCAAAAGAATTTATCCTTCCTTGCATTTCGACCTTCTTTTTTTCACCTTCCCTCAAAAATTTGGCTTAGATATCCTTGGTTACCTCAGAAACCTATAGATATTCAATATTATCAAGTGTAATTAAAATGAGAGAGCCTTGCCTCTTATTTATACTTTCCAAGTAGCTTCCTTAAAAACATCTTCTAGGTCACTTGGCCCACTTTCCTTATTTTAGGGTTAACCCACTTCTAATTTCTCCATTGAATTTATTATTGAAATAATTTATTTTGTATTCACTTTGAATTATAATACATGCATCACTTCACTTTATTATTTACCTTTTAAAATCTCTTAAACAACTTTGACTACTTTGACCTTTTGGGGCTTCTAGATGACATATGGGGGTCCTCCAACTTCGTGAGGCCATAACGCTCAAACCATGAGGAGTTATGTGACATTCCACATACCACAATAAATGGAATGACATGTATTATCCATCTAGAATATTATTACCTTCAAATATATCAAAATCATACCATTATCCATCAAACAAACTTGGGTCCATTACCCAAACCTAGGTTCTCCAACTTCACATGGTCATAACTCTCTAACCGTGAGGAGTTATGTGGCACTCTACATACCACCGGAAATGGCATGACATGAACTATCCATATAGGATAGTTTCCCTGACAAATTCACTATCCTTCATCTCATTATTCCATAATTAAGCATGGGTTCTCTTACTCCGCAAAGCGTCTTCCCATAAGGGCTTTCAACATAAGGGGACCACTTTGGAGTTCATCCATATTTAATTCTTATCAACCATGAAAAAAAATAATGAGTCATATTTACATCAAAAAAATTTAGGTCCATTACCCAAACCTTTGTGCTACGAGGCTTTCTTCAAGGGTTGACATTAATGATAACCAACCTTAATCAACAACAGAGACCACAGAGACGTGGCCTTCCACAGAGACGTGGCTTGTAACAAGAGATGTGGTGACCCCACCAAGGAGCCACATAGATGAAGAGAGACAAAGAAGCGAACTAGATCGACAATGACTTCCATTCCGGTAAATTTTCCTCACTCTGTCCTTTTCAAAATTTTCATTCTGAAAAGTCTAGGGCACACATGCATCATCGTTTGAATGATATATTCTATATATTCGATCTAGGGCATGATGTTTGAATTAGATATTCTGGAGATTTGAGTTAGGGCATATTCGAATTTGAACTTTTGTTCCTAGGGTTTTCCTGGTCACAATGTTATCAGAGGGATAACATGAAATCTATGCCAACCATCTAAAACACTTCAAGAATCCATCTAAAATACTATAACTATAAATTGGGCAGTCAAACAATGTGAAATATCATACAGTCCAAGTGTTTGTCAAAAGTCCACACTTAGTAATTCATATAAAATTGCTACAACAATGAGTAAATTCATAACAACCTATATAAACATTTCAGTGGAAAATTGTTTGACGAAAGGACAACACAGTAAAACCAAGAAAAAGACCAAAAATAATTGAGTGGGAATTTTATAGTTTTAAATGCACAAAAATATCTTCATTAATACATTGCTCGTTTAGGATATAAGGATCGATATCCAGATTGGCCATTCCTCATAGCTTTATTCTCATCTAGTATAATCTTTGAACACCCCTACACTCATAATTGAATTTGTCTGACATGGACTATTCTTTTACTAGAATCCTAATAGTCTCATATTTTTAACAAGCTAGGTGACAACAACAACAAGGCAAAGAGATTGCTACATGAACCTAGATGTGAAGGATTTCTACATAGCCATTGTGTTGGGTTGAGATAGTTCAGGTGTTGGTTGGATGATTTTTTCCATTTCATTATTTGGATAATGACATGGCAACTTCTGAGCCTGCCACATGTCTTTTTGATTTTCCCTTTATTATCCAAACCAACTCCCTTCTTTGTCTCCCTTGTATATGTGGAATATTTTAATTGGTCCCAAAGTTGTTGATGCGGAGGTTTCCTACATCGTGGATATTTGATGGTATACATAGACATCTATATCCCTTTGTCTATATTCTACACAAAAGAGTCGCAAGTCACCTAGGGAATCAGAATATTGTAATGCTATGAGGTTTAATTTCCAAAACCCTTAAAAACTTGAAATATTTATGGAACTCAATGAAACCCATATTTATAGAACTCAATGAAACATATGCACTCTTCCTTTAAAGCATTGATTTTCCTCTTATGTTGTAATAGAGACTCCATGATAAAAACAGACCCTGCATTATGATTTTCTTCCTAAACATGGATTCTACTAATAGATGAGAAGATAGAGGCATGGTTCTCAACAATTAGGTCCTCCTGTTTACGAAGAAATTGATAGTTTTATATTATTTTACAATAGGGGTAGTGTTCAGGTTGGCTATGGCTCTCCATGCTACCTATAAACTAGAGATATTACAACCAATTTGGGTGAATAAAAGAAAATTCCCCTTCAATAGACCTCTCCAAGAACTCCTCAAATGACCAATGAAGAATATCCCCAAACTTCCTATGCCATTCTGACCAATGCCTTGAGAGTTATAACATTTCATCGATAGTTGTGAACGAACTCAGGAGTTGTGAAGATACCTTGGGAGATGTGAAAATTACAAATTTCATATTGAATCCCATGCAATGTCCACTTAGCCACAATTTCCATTCACCATTAATCCGACCAATATGTAATTGTGGCCTTTGAATAATGGCTTTTCCCATTTGTCCTTTTTGGATGGAGTGAGTCAAGGCAATTAAAAAAATTGTCATTTTTTGGATGGAGTGAGTCAAGGTAATGGAAAACAACAATAATGGACAACAACAACAACATCACTTATCCCATTGTCAATAACTCACACCCATGCCTTAGCCTTTACAATTTTGTAGCCATAGATGGGTTATGAATCAATAACAACTCTCGTATTTGTTACTTAACAATGTACTTTACTCTCAATTGCTTGCTCCCTTTTGACATGTATAGGCCACCTTTACCTTTCTACCGTTTCTTCTCCTTGGGTTGAGGAATCACATCCTCCACCTTAGCCACCTCGGTTCCCTCTTCCCTAGTCATGATCTCCATTTGTATTGTTGGTATCTGAGATGGAGGTCCTAAGGTGATAAGTATGTAATGGTGGGGTCAGTTGTTAAGATGATGGGGAGGTAGGGTTTAAAGGAATGTGTTTCACCTTATTTTTTATACTAAATGAAAAAAAAAATCATCATAACATGTTCATGAATGATGCCCATGTAGCCAAATGCAAGAATTGAGCCAATGAAACCATCTTAGCTCCTCAAAAGTACAATGTCCCTTTCCCATGTGCTTAGTTATTGTGAAAAACAGGGAAACATAAAAGTTTGAATGCTTGTATGTTGGAATCTCTATCATTGTTGGCATGAATAGTAAACTGAGTATCTATGAATGAAAGATTCCATCAGGTGGATGCAGCAATGGAAATGATATGCTACAACATATGTCTATCCACTCTTGAAGAGGGTTTTTTTAAACTCTATCATACCACATAATTTCCTCTTTCCTTCTGAGAATTTATGTCTCGTTACCATCATATTGTTGTTCATATACATGTAGCTTCAAATTTGTCTTTGATCCCAGAGTAAAAGGTTGAAACTTTAGCACACGAATGATGTAAACTGTAATCTTTCCTTGGTCACACAGGTTGTAAGCAAATGTCACATTTTCAACTTCAAATCTTGCCAGAATCCTTTTGATTTTTCCTGTAGCATAAAGGAAACATTCAAAACATTCATCCTCAAAGGATAACCCTACATTTTCCAACATTTCATCAATCTGATGTCTCCTAAGAATGCCAAACAATACTTCATATAATATTAATTTGACACCAAAGTTCCTGGCATCCAGATCTTGGTGTTGTGTTAAAGCATTAGAAAATGGTGAACATTTTCTAAGTTTAGGGTGGCATAATCAAACTTTCCAGGAAAACAATCCTTCCACAATAGCTCTAAGATGTATTTTTAAGGTCCTAACCTGCACATAGGTAGATCAATGTATTCGGATGTAATAAAGGTCAATATTAATAAGGCCTTTCAACAAAATAGAATAAGGAGCATGTAAGAAGACCTAATAGAAGCTTCCGCTTCTAGAAGGATCTTCCTCTAGATGCTTCTCTTAATAGACATATTTAGTATAAATAAGGGTCGAGGGTATGAAAACCCTAGCTTGGAGATTATTGTAACAGAGCGCTGCTCGAC